>JAUCMU010000002.1:1983187-1995102 GCA_032275025.1 Enteromius treurensis
AATGAGGAGTGGGCTGGCCTGGACGCTGAGCTTCTGCGTGATGATTGGAGGGTCTGTCGAAAGATTGCATCTCCTTTCAACTGACAGCGGTTTTGTACTATAAGGAATCACTGAAGCTATTCGCGCTCAGTCCATCGCGGATTTCTCAAGTTCAGTTGAAATAAAAACTGCTGTAACCTATTTCTCTATATTTGCTTGGCAAAATTGCTTGAGTTTCATCATACATTTCACACAATTATACACCACATTTCTTGTTTCACTATTTTTTCTAGATTGTTCATTCATTCATTCATATAGTAGGATGAAAATGAGCTTCCCCCATTTGACAGACCAGTAGCTGCCTCTGATGTCACAATGAATAAAAGAAGCTTGCTTTTAGCTTGGTTTTGTTACTAATGGATTGTGGTACTTGATAAACTCTGTTCCCTCTGGTTGAACCCAAGAGATCGGTTGTGTTTCAGCAAACTGTTTTTAGTTACTGAATCCATGACAAAGGCAAGAAAAAAATCAATGCAGAGAGCTATAGAGAGTTTGTGTCTATCCAGGTGCTCTGGTCAATAAAGAGGCCACATTAACTCTCTGTAAGGTGAACACAAGCTCATTCAATGAAACACTGTTAGTGTAAAAGCACAACCCTCTCTGTGTAAATGAGTATCATCCTGACAGGCCACTGGGTCATTTCTTAAAATGTGGGACGTTGTAAATTTCTTAAAATACTTTTTCTTTTTTTATACTGTATAATATCAAAATTACATGAATATGTGGGGATGATTTTGAGATAATTCGACTTTAATTTGAGTAGTTGCCATTGCCAAGACTCATGATTTCTTGATTTGAGACTTGAGTGCTCTTGATTTCTTGTAGCCGATCAGAATGTAACTGTATAAGCCTACTAGGAACTCTTGACTTATGACTGCTTTGTTGCTGTCAGTGTGAACATCACTTCAGAGTGAATGCGTGGAAGGTAAATAAAGTCACAAAGCTTATATATGTATTTTTTTTCTCTTGTAAGGTGGCACATGACCTGATAAACAGTTATGTAGATGCTTCAGAAGAGTTTGCAAGCAGATTTCTTGAGGGAAATCTATTGTAAATGCCGGGCATTCTCCCAGTAGTCAATGTTGTTTGTTTCTGACAGCAAGAGAGAGCAGAGAGGAAAAACTCTCGGCAGCTCCTGCCTCTTGTTTTTATTAAACAAAACCTATGAGCATACTAACTAATATGACTATTGCATCTATTAAACAGAACTGTTCTCTGCAGGCATCAGGAAAACAACCCTGCGGCGTGAACGGTGAAGCTAAAAACTGGGCTCGCCAATAGCTCAGCATGATTTGACACCCTATCTGAAACACCTCAGCAGTGGTAATGATTGGCTTAGAAAAAGACACAGCAGAGGTTAGGCTAATTAGCTTTCAGATCATCAGCCGTCCACACACAGGCAACATCCCTTCCTTTGAGTACTTTAAAAAGCCGGTGGATCAATTCACAACCCAACAATTCTCAACTAATAGTCTTAATTCAGAGCAGCAAGACTGGTTGGTGTTAGCTATCTCTATTTCCAGTTAGCATTAGCAAGTGTGCTACAGTATAGCTGCCTCCTTTGAGATAACACCACATAGTCTGGTTATGATTGTATGTCTGATTATTTCAAAAATTGTGTTTGTGTTTAGTCTTGTTGCAAAGCATCCAATGCATTACGGCATTGAAAACTTGCAACTTGTATCATTGTTTACACTCTGGCAGGTAGAGTTCAGAAGTCAAGAAACAGTACTTGAGCTAAAGTGGGTTACGTCCCATCTGTGTTTATAGTAATGGGGACAACTAAGGTGCAGGTGATACTGGGACAGATAGTTTTGACCTTAGATGCATTACTGTCTTATATCCCATTAGTGTTAGCTGTTAAAAAAAGACTGATATGCTGGCGAGGACCTCAGTGGATTACTGCTGGAATTTAGTTGGAGAACAGAATGTCATTTATTCAATGTCTCAGTTGTGTCGTTTTATTATGAAGCTGCTATTTACAAGACCAAATTTTAGTTGCTGTCTATAAAGATTTCTCGGGTTGCATCACAATTCTTAATTTGTGTTCCAATGATGAATGGAGGTTTTACGGGTTTAGATTGATGTGAGAGTGATTAGCTTAATTAATGACAGAGTTTTCATTTTTGTGTGAGTTATCCCTTCAAGTGTACATATTAGTACCTGAGTGGTACATGTTAGTGCCTTTTGAAAGGGTACAGGCATAGAGACAGCTTTTGTACCATTTCCTGAGAGTGTTCGATTATGTAAAAAATGGCTGCAAGTATGAAAAAAACCCCAATAAAGACATCTCTTAATGGCTAATATGTGATTTTATTCTAAGTAGGTCTAAAAGGAAAGCTTATTTCTCTCCAATTTAGTCTAATAAGACATACCATTTCATCCGCATAACAGATCTATGACAAACAGCTAAAATTAGTTTGTGTGACTAAATGAGCAATAGTTTCTCGGCTAAATGAAATCGGTACGTAATTCAGTAACACCAACTCGTTCCAGAGAGACTATTAGATTTACAGCCCTAAAGCACGTTCATCATAACTTTTCTTTGTGATATTCACAGGTCACGTAAATAATTTAAAAGACTCTTATCATTTTGTAATTATTTTGGATTAATATGACAAGGCTGTGCGTAAACAGGGCATGTTTCTCTCGTTCCTGTGCTGCCCGAAGGGGTTAAACTAATGAACAATGACTTCATTTAGCGTTTTAATTTCGATGCAGCAGATCTTATGCATATTCATATTTTGGAAAATAAGCAATTAACCTGATGCTGTTGTTGATATCAGGGGAAAAGTCATTCAAAACCAATCAGAAGTAACGGGTTTTTCGGAGAAGTTTCACTCAGGTGCATTTCGCATTAGGCCGTCTCTCGTGAGATGCCCAACAAAACCTTTCAGTGACTGAAAATAAGCTGGTGAATAACAAAGTTATCACTGCCTTTACAGAAGCTTTAAATGGCCAGAGAATCATAAACAAGCTTTTTGTGACTCTAAGTGACTGTGAATGAAGCTGTTTGAAAGGCACATTGTTTTCATTGTGATCTCCATCTTCAGTCATCAGAGACGACTTTCAAGGACTACTTGACTTTGTCTTTTGTAACAAACATACAGGTTAAAATGTTAAACAGAAAAGGGAGGGAATAATCAAGACGGAAAGGAATAAAAAAGTAAACTTTTTCCGTTATTATTGAATAATAGCTGTAGTAATTGTATTTATATATTTAAATATAGTATCATGAAAATGTGTGTGTGTACCGTAAAAATCTAATAAATGTTTACATTTATTTGTAAAATATTGAATGAGTAAAATTTTACACAGATGTAATTAAATATCATATTTTATCTAAAAAATGTAAAAAAACATTTTTAGTAATGTTTACATTATTAAAGGTGCTCTATGCAATCTTGAAAACACTATGGGCACAGGATGTGCACCAAAGCAAAAAGAAACTTGGAAAAAAGAGGTGGGGTTTAATGCACGCAAACAAACTTCGGCCAACCAATCGGCAAGCGGGTTTAACACGCATTAAACACCACTTCTTCTTGCCGATTATTTGGCCGAAGTTTGTTTTTGTTGGTATTAGAGCCTCTGTGTTGTCTTTCGAGACCGGGATTTCCCCAATGTATTCAGACAGCAAGACGATCAAGGAAAGATGAATACGGTTTGAGATAATAATGAAATTTAGCTAAAATCCTGCAACATCGCAGAGAGCACCTTTAATGTTAGACTGACGAGTAAACAGTTGAGACTTGCGCATTCAACTGTGTGCGAAATGGAGCTTTGTGCTTGTGTATCCTACCTCTCTGATTCGACACAAATCCAAAAATTCTGTAATATTTTCATAATTGCGATATAACGTATTCTATGTGTATAGCTTCTGCGTACATATATTTTTAGCTTTACAAAACAGTTAGTTTCGCTGCATGATATTGAAAATTAGTGTGTCTTATCATCTTATTTTCATGTATTATTTTAATTATGAAAACACTGGCTTGTCGTGCAAACAGTTTTACCGTTTCCTGCTCGTTGTTATTCTCCTCGTTATTTCACTATAGCGTCTAATGAACTAGAAGCCACACCTTTACTTCCGCGTTCAGGAAAAAGGTGGATATTTCAAGAATTTATTCCTTGTATGGATATGTACTGCGTATTATATAAAACATAATGTAATGTAATATTTAGTATTTTTACATCTAGGTGAAAAAAAAATAGTGATTTGTACTGTCGGTTTAAAATAAATGAAAACAAACCAAGCATAGAATATTTGTTGTTTTTTCCCTCTGTTGTACCAAAATCGTATTGAGCATTGAACCCTGTATTGTTGTACGTATCAAACCTGTTTATCATGCCACCCATAATGTATTATAATTAAAATGTGTGTGCACACAAAACAAATCTGTTGATTTTTACTTTTATTTAAATAAAAAAAAAAATACAGTTTGATACTGTATGTATTTTAAAATAAATGCAAAATATGTATTAATTGTTAAAAAAAATAATTCATACAGTAATTTATTAGTATTGTTAATACAAAATTATATAAAAACATTTGTATATGCAGTGTATATAATCTGTTTAAAATATATACAGTATATATTAGGGATGGCACGGTTCGCTTGTCTCGGTTCGGTGCATGCATGCGTCGCACGGTTTGACGGTTCATGAAATGCGCAATGTAGCCTCGTGCCCCGTACACTATATGACGTTAGTGTGTTTCGCTTTAGCTGCGTTCACACCAGACGCGAATTGCGCTGCAGGATGTCTAATCGCGTCTTTGTATTGACTTAACATGTAAATCACTCGCACTTGACGCTTCATTCGCGCGAAAGATTTGAGGTGTCTGCGGTGTAGAGTGAGTGCTGCAGGTCACAATACTGTAAGGATATAAATGGCAAGTGGGAGAGAAAAGGAAAGCTGCCCAGTGATGTGTGGGAACATTTTGGATTTCATGTTACCTTTGATGACAGCGGAAATAAAACAATTGATAGAACTGTGACTGTATGCAGTATTGTGAATTTGGCAGTTTGATAAATGCAAGATATTCTGTAATATTGCAATCTTTGTGTGCTAAAAAGGCACATACATTCATGTGGATGGCAATACACGTTCTCCTTTTTTGCCAAATAAAAGAAAAGCATGTTAAAATCATCATGTCTTTCTTCTTGCTGTATCAAAATCTCCCCTAGCTTTCCTCAGAGATTCTCCCAATAATGTGCTTTAAGTCAAGTCAAATTCAGTTTATGCATGATTACATGTCATGATATAACTTTTTAATACTGTATCGTAAATTGTGGATAATTAAGCTATATATCATACGCTGAAGTACATTTCTGGAGTGTTAAAGATTAAAAGAAAAAATAACAAGAACAGTACCGAACCGAAAACCGCGAACCGAACCGAACCGTGGGTTTTGTGAACCGTGCCACCCCTACAAGCTATTAAAAAAAATTGTCTACTAAATGAAAAAAAAAGATTTATAATTATATCAATATATAAAAGAACGACATACAAAATAAATATTTTTACATAATATGTGTATGTGTACTGTGTTTATTATGTTTATATAAGCACATGCATGTATATATTTCAGAATACATTAAATGTATTTATTTATAATAAATTATATGTATTTATAAACGGAACACATACTATGCAAACAAAAACGTTTCATTACAATTAATCATTTGACAACACTAAATAAATAATTTTAATTTTTTACTATTAATGCTACTATTATTACTATTACCAGTGCTCACAATACATGCTATTTATGGTTTCTATATAGTCTAATAATTAACTGCTCATGCAAATAAATCACAAAAGCAGAAAGTGCTTAATCATAAACATAACCTGTGTGTGTGTGTGTTAAAAGGCAGGTAGTCAGTTCATTCTAGTAATCCTGCAAGCTGTTGGTCAGAAGCCCAGATCTTGAACCGCTAGTCTACACCTTCCCAGACAATAGCAGCAGTTGTTTTGGTTATGTCGGGTCATAAGATATTAAACACACCGGCTACAGTAATAACACCACTCCAGGTCAGGCATACGAGGGGTAACGTGATTGGAAAATGACTTGTCAACTGTCCTGGATAAAACATGAACAGAATCCAACTGAATGAATGATTTAAGGGAAAGTAAAAACACAGGCCTCAAGCCTAGTTCCTCTTGGAGCCGGTCCAGTCCCACCATTGTGTTTCCACACATGCTGTCTTGATTATGTAGAGTCCTGCGGTATTGTGACGGGCCGGCAAGAGTATCTGCTTTTACACGTGAACTTCAGCGCACAAAAGAGACGCAAGCAGCGCAGGGGGGAAAATCCCATCTCCGCCCCAGGCTTCATCGGGAGAAGTGTGGGAAAATATGTGCGAAAGATTTCCGATTGCAGCCAGAAACCAAAGCGGGGATGCTTCAGGGCTCATGTGATGATGATGATGATGAGGAAGACACGCTGGAATACATCAGCAGTGCTAAAAAAACGAGGCTGCCTCAAAGAGATGGTTGTGGAGGAGTGTGGAGAATGTGACCTTTCTCCTCCTCCTCCTCCTCCTCCTCATCAGCAGACAGACAGACAGAGCACAACTCTTCATCCCGTGTATCCCAACAGTTGTTTCTTAAGTGAGTCACTGTTCTGCGTCTTGTGTGTTGACTTGAACTAAAGGCTTGAAATGGATGTACTCAAATATGATATATTTATTATTATTCATTTTTAAATTAAATGTCCTAAAAAAAATTAAAGAGATTAATCAGACCGGGTATGGATCACTAAATTATTTTTGTTTTGTAGTAGAGATATTTATTAATGACAAAAATGTCATGTGGTGTTACCATCAATAAAAAAGAATTTACTTGCACCTTGAATACATCCATACACATCTAAAAAAGATTACACGTTTTAAAAAAAGACCAAAATCTAAATTCATATAAATAGAATGAACAAACATACATACGTTTTTAAGAGTCGTACTACAAGACATTTTACTATCTTCAAACTAGCCCCACCTTGAGCTGAAACTGATCTGATATTTTGAGTGATTTACTAACTCTGACACACAATCATGAGGGTCTACAGGGTGCCAGTTTAATATGCCAAGTATTTTAGTTGATTAGTCAATTAGTTTATTTGGTAACACTTTCATATTCTAGTAATGCATATGACTAGAATATTAGCCATATGTTAGTGCTAATTAAGCATATATTAATGCGTGATCTACATCCCTAATCCTACCAATACCTAAACTTCACAACCTAACCCTAAATTCATAGTTAATAGTTAACAAGTGTAACCTATTCCAAGGTGTTATCTTTTTAACATTTTTTTATGCATTTGTACTGAGCTGGCTTAGTTTCTGATGTTCCCCTATCATTATGCCAAACATATGAAAATTAATTTTAATGAACAAACATTTAAATAGTAAGCAAAAATAAGTACATTTAAATTTAAAGTAAATGTAGGTACTAACAGATCTGGGCAAAATCACTGACACACGTATAAGTTAATATTTAAAAAATTAACCCTATAATATTAGAGTCCCCGTTAACATTTCAAATTCTATTACTGCTTAAATTGAGCTTATTTCTCGTTTATTTCTTCAAAGTTAGTCCTTCGGGTTTAACTAAATATGAATGATGCCTTGGCAACAAAGAGAAAGAACTAGTCTATTTTTATGGTTTCAGTTTTAGTAACGAGCACTTTCTGGAAGCAGTGTAACAAACGCAAACATGTGGGGCCCTGGTTCGGTTGGTAAGGTTATAACAGCCGCGCTCGCTTCACTTTCACAACGAAAGTTTGTGCAGACAGCGATAGCGAATGAGAACACGCTGCTCTCCAGAGGCCTGCCCTTATCAGTCATAATAAACACACGGCTGCTGACGTCGCCCTGCGGAGGGAAATGGGCGTGCTTGGCCCCGATGCAAGCGGGTCCGGGGCGGAGGTTCAGTGTTTCCCTTTTAACGCACTTGTGGACAATGACAGCCAGATCCTGTTGCAATCAACATCAAGACGTCTACAGAGTGTGAGTGTGTAAGAGCAACAGGGAAGAGGAACAGAGGACAGACGCACACTTTACTTCCAGCAAATCTGAGACTATTCAACATCCAGCACACATTTTTATTTTATTTTGATATTTTCTTTTACAAATTGTCATTTCTTTTTATTTTAAGCATTTACTCTCCCTGAGGCATAAACACAGGCATTTGGTAATTTGCGGTGTGTGGGAAATACGGTTTTACTTCCTATTGGTGCTGACAGCATCATGTGACGCATACCACGCAATACAGCGCTCGGAGAGGATGCGACTGTTTCTAAGGAACACAACAGCTCAGCAAGCCATAGCAATGCATAGCAAGCTCATGGCCTCTGTTTTAAAAAACACATACAACACACTGAAGGAAAGACCTGAGCCGTATATACACACCAGAATATCAGAGATGCAGGGCTACAAACTACCTGGCAACTACAAACACTGCAGTGATAGCCTAAGGTGCATCTTTGTAACTTTAAACACCTGAACATTACTACCATTTAAGATTTATTTTATAAATTAATTAAATTACTATGTAGTTTCTAGATAGTCGGTTAAATCTCAGATAGCACTTCAGATTAGGTTAAAACATCCGTCACATGACCATTAGTCTACAACAAAAATAAGCCACTGTGAATATTTTATCAGCTATTACTACAATTGTAGTGATTTATGCTGCTGTTTAATTTAAATGATTGCACATCTAGTTTCAAATTCGTTTTGGGTTGTATAAAAAAAAAATTATGAATTCAACTGAAAAAGGAAATAAACTGAATTTCTGGAAATAAATAAATAAAACCGATTTCATAGCACATAAATGTGTTTTTTTTAATTATTTTTTTATTGTTGTTCCCTGCATTTGTTATTGAATAATCATTTTATTTAAACCTGGCAAAAATAAATAAAATACAAATTTTTAATCCGCTATTATTGTTAGGCAAAGCATAAAAAAACAACAACAACAAAAAAACTGAACAAGTTGTAACCAAAGCCCCAGAACTCCTTAGCAACTGCATAGCAACAGGTTAAAAACACTCAGGAACCCAACCAACCAACAACACTCAAGAATTGTAATGGTATATTTTTCAAGCACCAAAACTGTAAATGTAACAATCTCAGCTTTCGCAGCTGTCTTCAAACTGTTCTTCTCCTTTATCATACCTGACCTATAATCCAAACGCTTGTCTGTGTGTGTGTGTGTATGTACGAGGGGGCAGGAAGGTACAAGAGAGATTTGCCTGCCGGCACAACTTTCACATCAAACAGACCTTCCACAATCTGTCCTCCCTCTTTTGTGCCAGTCCACACGGCTCTCTTTCTCCGGAAAACGCCAGCCCGTCGCAGAGCCTTTAACCCTTTGGGTCACCACCGTTGCCATGGCTACAGCTGGCACGGCGTGGGAGTATGGCGGGGCGAAAACAGTGGACAATGTGACAGACACTGCAGCGTGCAGTGCACTACATTCCACAGCGGCAGTGTGCCTCAAGGTTAGCGGGATCAGATGGCATAGTTAAAAAAATAAAAAATAAAAACAGGTGGGTAGCGTTCCAAAGAAAACACCTGTGGGGTAAAATCACACCTAGAGCCTGGAGCAGAGCAGGAGGAGGAAGTGGCAGCAGGAAATCCTTCACACGCATGCTGGCACTGCACAGGCCACGCCACTGGGATGAGCACGCTTTCCGTGGATCATTTACCCTGGATTTATGTGTAATAAACTACAGGCTTGTTGGAAAAACAATGACTTGAGAAGCTCAGAGGAAGCGGGGAACGGGGTTCGCTGAAAGCAGAAGCTCACAGTCACTGCTCAAAAAGGGCCTACATACATTTGTTCTGTTTTTAATATCCCTAAATTTCCATGTTCTTTCCTTACATTCAAAATTTGCGTTTTTAATCAGACAAAAAACAAAAACTACATCTATCTTCTGAAATGTGGGTCAGCCAAGCATGCAAATCATCTGGATTCATGCCACATGAGAGAATCATGTGAGCCAACGTTTATTTGTACATCACATTTCCCACATACCGCATGTTTCAGTTTTGCTTTTCTCATATTACTCGCACTATTTATATTTTTGTTTTGTTTTTTCTTCCTGTTCTGAATACTCATCATTTTTAATGGGTTAGCGGTGGAGTGAGTGGAACTAAAATACATGTTTATAGTGTATGCTATTGGCTAATTTATCGAATTTTTACATTATATCTGAATATTAATAAAAAAAATATTATTATGCAGCACTAATGCATGGTGCAGTATATAGTCAGGATGGACCTACTTTCTGAAAATTCAGTAATTATCTAAATCATTACTCAGCCAAACAAAAAACAAAAGCCTATCTGGGTGAAGACTACGATCAAATAGTCAATGTTTGATACTAGGGGGTGTTGCAATAATCTAATGGAAAATAACCATGATATGGGAAAGATGAAGTCCTGATTTCATGGTGATATATACATAGTATACTACTGTCAGCAATTCAGAGCCAGTTACTATGTGTTTGAAACTGTGGAAGCACTGCTCCTTAACACTATTTGCCACCTGTCATAAAACTAAAAGATGACAAGCATGACAACTCAGCATATAGCTCCTGCTGCCACTCAGAATCATGTCAGTGGAGAAGACAGCAAAAAAAGACATTTATGCAGACAGATAGCGTTAAAAACAGAGTCTGCAGGAAGTGCTGATCAACAATACGTTTTCATTGTATGAGTTACAAATGCATGGAAGCTTTTTTCCACCACTGACTAAAACATTTTAAAAGGTATAAGGGGAAACTCTCACACATTATGAGGTCTGAATGTTTTTGTTTTTCAGAATTGTGTGATATAAACTTTTTTCTAGCAATTCTCACATCTTCACATCAAATTCTGATTTTATATAGCTTGCAAAAGCACATTAAAGCCTCGGTAGTATGATATTGTGATATCAGAATTGTGAGTTTATATCTCGCAATAACATTGTGGCATCTGTAATTGTGATTGTGACCTACTGTAGATGATTTTATTTTTGCCACAATAATAATGCAGTCCTCATAAGTGCCTGAAAAGGGACAGGTCAAGTTTGAATATGCAGAAGTGTGACGAAGAGATTCTGAAAAACGAAAAACGATTTCAAATTCGCTCGGTTCCTCAAATACACCTGTATAAACACACGTAAGAAATTCCTTTTTTTTTTCAGCATCTTCACACAGACTTTCTGCCTGTAGTTTGGAGCGATTAATAGCCACTAAATGACAGATCGGCTCCTTTAAGCTGTGACCCAGCTAAGACTTCAGCGTGGCTCTGATGAAGAAGATCAAGGCAAATGATTTGGTGTGAATCAGAGGCTCTCTGTGGCTGCGGGCCGCTTTGTGGGAATGCACTGACCCATTTCCAGCAGCTCCATGGACCGGCTATGACGATCCAATTAGACAACGGTCACATTTTAAATACAATTGGCTTTCCTTCGCCCCTCCCCCCACCTGCGATTATAGGAGACTCACAACAGGAAGAGCTCGTCTGCAGTTTCTCTGATGAAAAGCACCACTGCCATCTCAGAGGCTGCGTAATGTTAAACAGAGCAAGTAACAGACGCATCGCCAAGAAACAGCCCCCGCTAATACATGCTAGCCTGTCTGCGGCTGCTGACGGATACAGTTCTCAGTTCCTGATGTTGAGAAGGAAACGTTCTCAGATCCGGTCGTGCAGATCTACGGATGGTCGGCACTCGAACAGATGAACGACGCATAGTGTGTCAGATCTGAAAAGAAATGCACCGTTTCTGACAGTGCTGAAGATATTTTTAGGAGATCTGGGTTTGGGTAACACTTTTTGATCCAAACCGAAGGAATGCTGGAGCGAGGGGGGGGGGGGGGGGGGGGG
>JAUCMU010000002.1:1995112-2014752 GCA_032275025.1 Enteromius treurensis
CCCCCCCCCCCCCCCCCGAGAAAGTGTGAGAGAGAGTGAGGAAAAACACAGAAAACATCGAGCATAACCCTGAGAATATGCAGTCTGGAGGGAAAGACTGAAAATAGCAGGATGGCACGTGAGCCGATGATCTGAAGTTTAGTTACAGCTCTTTTTAGAATCTGTATCACTTGGCACAGTAATGTAGGGCAAGTTCTGCTTGAGTACTGTAATACCGCAGGAAAGATGATTTGACTCAATACAAGAAAGTCAACATGCAAAGTCCTGCTTCTGGAGGGTTCAATCAAGAGCAATAAAAACTGGACTGACTCTTAAGTAAAAAGCAGTAATTAAACTATGGATGTATCAATGCTCTATGCACACCACTACATGACGGACAGTGACAGGAAAAAAACTGAATAACGTATGTCAAAACAGATCTGTGCATTGAGTCTGGAGTGTAAATGTAAACTAAAGGATCTCCCACTTGTTCTATGTAATGTGTAATGTGTTGTTATTATTGGAATTTTTTGGTAAAATTCAATAAAAAAAAAAAAAGCAATAAAACTTGAGAAGTGAGGTTTGTGTTGTTTATTTGTTTCAAACAGTGCTTTTAATAAAACTGCTTTTAATTCAGCAATCTTCTGAGGCTGCTGATTTGTCACCTACAGTATCAAATCCAAATCTGTGATACAGAGCCATTCCTAGTCTAAAGACAGGAAAAAACACGAAAGAATCCCATTTACAGGCTGCACATCAATCTTGCGTGATATTTAAAAAACTTGATTTCTCTGTTTGTGTGGGTTGGGTGCCTTCTCGCTGTAGTTTACTTCAAATAAACGGTGGATCTATTGATATGAATTGAAATATGAATAGTGCGCTTTAAAGAACTAAACTTTGCCTACAGCTCTACCACTGGCCACTGAAATCTTTATTTATCAGCCACTGGCTAGTCGAGTCGCCTAGCTCAAAATTTCAGTCACATACCAAGATTTACTTACAATGTAAGTGATAAACTTTTAAACGGAAAGTGGTAAGAATGGTTCACTAGAGGTCAAGCGGGTCAATGCAGAAGAAACCAAAGTTATCAATAAATGGAAATGACATCATGAAAGTACAGTTGGATGAATCGGATGGGCTGACTAGTCACGTACAGACACGTAAAAACAGGAAAACGTAGGTTGTCCGACTTATTCCATCATTTTCAAATCAAAAATTAGAAACTTGATTTATTAGCATTTGATTTGTTCTAAAAAAATTCAAGTTAAAACTGTGCAAATGCCAATATACTGTTGACATTTGTTCCCAGAATGCTTTATCAGTGATCAGTGACATTTAAACCATTAAAATAAATCACTTTGCAACTACTCAACTGGGTCACTTATTTATTTCCATGATGTTCAAATTACAAATGATGTCTGTGTGAGTTTATCAATTCATGTTAAATGGATTATAAAACTGTTTTTAAATGGAATTAATTTAGAAATGTGACTGAACTTTAACATGAAACATGTGCTTTAACATGCTTGCTAAATCCTGTCAGAGAATTTACATCTCCAAATGCATCCCCTTCAAAAAGCAACATATTTTATCCAATTCAAAACATGTGAAGACAAATCCTGTCCACCTTTAAGATTGGACTTCATATATGACTAAGAAATACATCTGATGCACAAAAACCCAAATCAACCTACTTGCAAATGACATCAAACCATTTTAAAGAAATTAACACTCAAATTAATCCAGCAAGGATGCATTTATTTATAATATTGCAGATTTAATAAGCATTTACTACGGTTTCCGCAAAGCTGTTGTTTAAGAAAAAAAAAATGCTTAAATTAGGCTGTTTCTGATGGATCATATGACACTGAGGACCCAGAGTAACAGCTAAAGGACAGGTTAATAAACACATTTTCTTTTTTTGGCCTGAACTACTCCTTTAAAAAGCGTTTTAGTAGCTTGTATTTTGCAAGTTTGTAACACAGGATCAGTGTTGTAATCATCTTGTTCTTATCTGGCCTGTTCTCGGGCGGCTCTAACACGTGTCCGGTCGTACAGCAGGGGTCAGGTGTCAGGTTCATCGGCTGAGGTGTACATGTGTCCAGCCCGGAGGTGAGAGGTCACATGTGAGCAGCAGGAAGGCTGGGTGTGCGTTTCACTATGTCACCGGCTGACGAGGGCATCTCCTCCACCTCCAGCTGACACCGCAGGGGCCGAAGCCTCTCTCAATAATTCAGCGGCCCAGATCGCTTCAGAGACACCCAGCTTCCAGGCAGAATGGGGAAGATCGTGGATTCCTTAGCGTACAAACGTAAACTTGGGAAAGGGTGAAGCCGAGGTATAAAAGAGGTGAAAAAACACTGGTATCGGTGACAAAAGCAGCTCGACCGGTTGATCCAGTTCTGCTCCACTGTTTTGGTTTTGGTTCTCACCGTGCTGTTCAATGCGCAGTGGTCTTGCGGCAGTGAGGCAAACAAAACCACTATTGTCCTGTTCTGAACTAAGGGCGGGTAATCTGATCTCGCTCGATGAGCTGCGCCTGTGCTGCAACGCCTACATTGCAGTCTTATCATGTATTGAATCAACCTTCGCACTTGGCCAATGACTTGCTAGCTCTTTCATTTATAACAATTTAGGCTGTAGTGTTTAAAACCAAAACAAGACACTGATATGGAAGTGCTGAAGATCATTTTCTTGGCACATGTTTTGATATTGTAATCTGACTCCAAAGTCTGTGTTCTTCTTCCAGCAACGCATTAAAGGAAATGACGCTATAACTAGGTAACCTATTTTCAAAGGCCGGTAGTATCGTTCAGACAGGTAGAGCACAAGAAGCCAATAGCTACAGTGATTACAGTACGCTGTGTACGAGAGCAATAAGAGAAGACATGAAGATTCAATAAATGATTCAATTACGCCACCATAAACAACTCATCATCAAGTATTTGCCAAGAAACTTGACACTAAATTTAAGCTTCAATCAAAGCATGTGCAATCACAGTTATGAATGTAAAGGTTTATTTTTTATGATTTTTTAAGCACATTGAATTCACACAGATTTGGCACTATTTCATAGATGCAAGAACACATATTCTATTTTAAGAATTTAAGGTGGAAGCTAAAGGGTTTTGTTAGGCAGTGTCTCATCGCTCTGTCTGTGACCATCCCTTGAAGTCTGCATGTCCATCTCGGTGTCAACTGACCAGGGCAGGACGCCCAGGGGTGAGTCAAAAGACAGAAATATGAGCTTGAGAGGACAGCAAACCACCACAAACCCCCTCCATCTCTGTCTCTAAATGTCACACTGATGCAGCTAGACGACTGGAAGCAAAAAGATAAAAGCACTGACATTGAAGCATTGACGTGTCACAGATGGTAAAGTTCTAAAATGTAATATTCTGAATTCAGAGATTCATACAACTTCCTCTCTTGGCATAACGTAAGTATTTTATTTGTACTTTTTTAAATACTACACTTATAGTAGGGCTGTCGATTTAAGTTGGTCTGATCAATTCTGGAAGAAAAAAAATATGTATAATTGATTAATTAAACAAGATTTTCTTCATCTTACAATGACTGCAGTTTTTTGTCTTTTTATTTTTTTGTATGCACAACTGCAAATGTAATGCTGAATTTCATACATCAGTTCAATAAAAAATTTAGTTCATATTTACATTTTAGACACAATAAGGTCAGTTTTGTCTATTTTTGGTACACTTTTGCCAACAAAAATGTCCCAATCAAAGCCACAACAAAACTTTCTCTGTCTCCAAACAATCACACCAGTGTTTCATTACTGAAGAAATCTGCAGTTATGAACAAATCGAGTGGGCCAGTGATTCAGTGATCCATTCATAAAGTCACTTGCTTCATTTTGGAGTTATAAATAACTGAAGAACCAAACCATAAGACAGTTAAACGGTAATTAAAATACTTCTTTCTAAAAACAACTTTTTGTTTATTAAATGCATTTCTTATAGCTATATGACATTTAAAAAATTTTTTTTACAGTAGTTAAGCATAGTTTCGTCCATTTACTTATGTCAAAAAAAAGACTAGCACTTGCTTCTGTCTGAGGCAAACACACTGTGAACAATGCAGAAACTGGAAACACATATATGGTGTGTACCGCATGGATTTTAATGCTTGAATAGCAATTGTGAACTATCCTGGAGCCACATGCTTCACATATTTTGCTTCTGTGCACAATCCATTAAACAAACTGAATGAAACCGTGAAGTCAAGTGGACTTTGTTTTTTTTTTAACTCCGTTTCTTCTTAGTTTTTTGGTATCAGTTATGTTTATTAGGGTTGTATATTTTTTTCGCGGCTTTGCTCTGGCAACCACAACTGCCGTTTATTTACTGTAAAGTTAACAGATTTTTTAACAGTGCAAGGCAGAACCTCTTTCTTCCTGTGAGTAAAACTGCAGCTGAACACCTTTGCCACAGTGCAGAGGAGAAGCAGCATGAGCTCATTAAAAGCCCTGCGCTCGCATTTAGTGGCAGATATCTGACCACTATTCCGCACGGCCTTATCAATTATGAGTGAGCTGCTGTTTTTAGACGCGCAATCCTCTCACCTCTCTCTCAGACACACTCGGGCAGGGAATCGGAGCCAAAAGACGCCCGCATTAAACCGGCGTCAGCTGCTGAGCTTTTAATTAAATATGAGATTAGCTGAAAATGTGGAAAAACACTGAAATATCCATCCATGTGACCCTGTAAATGGGAAGTCAAGGAGCTTGTTACGATGCTTCGGTGGAGCTTAAGAGCCCAGACAAAATATGGGGGGAGAAAAACAAAAGAACAAAACAATTTTCAAAGTTTCCACAAACACATGAAGCAGCACAACTGTTTTCCACACTTCAAATAATCAGAAATGTTTCTAGGGCAAATCAGCATATTAAAACAATATCTGATGAATCACGAGACACTGAAACTGGAGTTATGATGCTGAAAATTCAGCTTTGCTCACAGGAATAAATTACATCTTTTTGCCATAAAACCAGGAGACGCTAGTATATTCACATAGAAAACACTTATTTTAAATTGTATCCTAATCATTTTTCCTCGTTACCGTTTTTACAGCATTTTTGATGCAATAAATGCTAGCCACGATGAGCAAAAGCCTTTGTTTTAATAACAAAAAAAAAAAACCAACAACTTTGCAATCCGACAGGTTAAGTGTGTGTGTACTGTATACACATACAAGAGATGCATTTGATTCATTTCCCGGCAAGTGTGAGCATGAGTAACGTCTGTGTGTGTGTGTAGGCGGTTCAGCTGCTAAATATGACAGCGCATCAATGCTGAAGCTTTTAGAAGTTTTCTTTAGGCTAGAGGTGATAGCGTGACCTGTGGGCGTTGAGTTGACCTCTGTGCATATAACAGCCTAGAGCGGTTCCCAGACAGCTGGTGTGAGACTGACTACAGCACCCTATTCAGTGTTAAAAGGACAGTGAATAAAAAAGAGCTTTTGTGCTCCACTGTAGAAAGTCAACCAGTTTGGGATGTCATGGGGTGGCACAAATGTTCATATTTTTTTGCGTGAGCTCTCCTTTAACTTCTGACCATGGTGTGGTCACTGAGCATCACTCATCACACCCTCTAAATAAACAACAAATGTCAAACAACAGTGCTTCTCACGTTGTATCTTCATGTACATCTCTGACAGAAGCACAGCAGAGCAGAGAAAAACATTTCACTTCCTCTTGTGCATTAACCACCGCAGACACATTCAGGTCAGAATATCATCTTCGTGTTTATTAACCACTGATCAAAGATAATCTAGCACATTCATTTTATTACACCTTCCACAAATTCAACAGATGAACGTGTGAATCACAAGAGAAATGTGTACAGGTCAAGCACTGTTTATAAATGAAAAGCAGTCCAGAATGGACATTGTTATAAATTACGGACTGGTATTTTGGCCAGAATTACCAGTAAGAAAAACATCAGTTTCTTACAAACACACAGCTTTTGGCTTCACAAGATGTTAACTGATGGACTGGAGTGGTGTGGATTATTGTGATGGTTTTATCAGCAGTTTGGACTCTCATTCTGATGGCACCCGTTCACTGTAGAGGATCCATTGGTGAGCAAGTTCTCCAACAAAACATATGTATATTCTGGGCTGTCAGAGATAACGAAGTCGCACTCATAAATCTGTTTTTAAATGGGCTCATTAATACAGGCCTAATGCCTCATTTCTATCTACAGCACGTCTTTTGAGTGTGTGTGATCCGTTTTATCCACTGAGCTCAAGTGACCCTCAGCAACGGAGATGAAAATGATTCCTTGTTATATCATGTACTCATTTAAAAAAAAAAAAAAATAAAAACAACATGCCCAATTTCACTTTGACAACTAAATATAGGCACAAGCCTTGCAGTGTCTGCAAACGTTTGGGAAGTGGGAACTTTTGCTTCTCACATCATCTTTAGTTCATACCAAGAACAAACCAAAGAAAAACAGACTTGAACTGGAGGGGGGTGAACCTACACTGGTCTCACGGTTCGGTTCGATTACGATTATTATGTCATCGTTTCGGTTCAATACAATATCTCGATGCATTGATGATGCACTGCATACTTAATTTTCCATTTTAATTCACATGTATTTAATTTTTTTCATAAATACAAACAGTCAGATATATGAACTAAAACTTTCATTTTACCTTCTCAATGAAAACACACTTCTTGAACAAATGTATAAACATGAAATTATCATTTATAAACTGAAATAGCATTTAGAGAGCAATGGGAGACACTGTCGGATTGCTCTCTTCTGACATCAGTTATCAGCTTGTGATAGCGCGCTTGTTACACCCTGCTTACCGTGCAGTGTGAAACCGGCGTGAGCCATTGTATTCTACTGCAACAAAGCGTGTGTGTGTGGCATATGACATCAGAAGTTTCAGTATGTTATAACCGGTTATGGTCTATTACTGAACCGATACCGAATCGTCCTTGTCTGCATCGCGATGCACCGTAGAAACAATTAATTTTGACACCCCTATTGAACTATATAGTTAGACGTTTGTGCTGTAAAGCACAAAATTGGGCTTCACGAATCCCTGGAGGTCAATGAGGTTCACGAGTTCATGAAAATAGTTCAAGAATTACAATCATATAAAATTAATTACTAAAAAAATTAAACCATAAAATTAAAACAAATTTCAAAATAAAAATTAATAATTTAATTATAAGTAACTTAAAAGTAAATCCTCATCAAAAAGTTGTGAAATTAAAACAAATATTTTAGAATAAATACAATTATAAAACAAAATAAATCACTCACTAAAAATAATTAAATACAAACCAAAAAACTGAAACTAAAACTATAGAAATCTGAAAAGAATTGAAAAAAATCAAAATAAAACACTTACTAAATATTTTTGAATAATAAAAAAATTCTAATTAAAATAAGCAAAAACATAAATACAAACAAACAACTACCTAAAAATATATTAAACAGTTAAATTAAATCATATAATAATAAGAAAATGAGAAGTCAGCAACTAAAAAGTAGATCAAAATGTTTTAAAGACAAACAATCCAATTAAGTTATTTAGTAAAAACATTCAAATCATAAAGTCAAATAAAAAAAAATAATTGTAAACTAAAAATAGATGTTCACACCATGGAGATCACGTGACCATTAACCAACATCACTTTTTGAATAATTAAAATATAAACTTATACACTCAACAACTAAACAACTTTGCAGTATGGAGTGCCTTTCCACATTTATCTGGAGTCTGAGCAGTGCTGAACACCGGATGCCACTGCTGCAGGGAGGCATGTTATGATAAAGGAAGTAAGAATGAGAACGGCCTTGGAGCGATGGACATAACAGCCCTTTAAGACTGCAAACCCTCTAACATTTGAACTTAAACCAGAGGTGAAGATAACCCATGTCCTAAAGGCGGCCTGGGCCATGAGGCCAAACACCTCATGTGTAAGTCAAAGAGCAGACTGATCTTAGGCCTGTGGCTAGAGTACAGCACTGGAGAACCCAAACTAACCAAGTGAAAACAACCACTCTTCTCAAGCAGTACCTAGCAAGAGCCAGCTCCTTAAAGAAGACAATTTAAAAATACATTTAAAATCATAATATAATTACAAACTAAATGAAGTCTCAGCCAAGGACATTTTAGGAGAAAGAGTTTTCATCTCAGCTGTAAAGCTGTGTGTGGACAATACAGCAGTGATGTATATAGCCAATGTGTCACGCTACACCACTGCCTGCTGGAAAAAGTAGAGCGCTGGTGGAAGAAAGCAGCTTTCGTTACCCTTGGACACTGAGATCTGCACAGTGTAAGCACAGGACGATTAGCAGAGGAAAACCAGAAGTGGCTACTGGCTGCGCTGAGGAACGTCTCTGGCCCTGAGCACCATAAACAGTTTCATACCGCGAGCAGAGCTGCTTTCATCCTGAGCTTCACTCAGACACTTTCCAATACAAAACTATAGCGACAAAACAACGGTCCTTAAACATTCATGACAATACTGCACTCTGAATTCAACACAAACGCAATAGTGGGTTCAGCCCCGTTGCCTTACATTTCAAAGGGAAGTGACAAAATACATTTTCTGAGCTAATGTGTTACTATGAATGTTTTTCTAGTGTTTTAGTTGGTTTTCAATGAACATACATTTTTTTAAAGAAACTATTAGTTATACTCTTTTCAAAATGATAATAACTTACAAATGGCAATTACACAGTTTCTATCTCAAATAAATACATATTTGAATAATACAAAAAAATCTTTTTACCTAAAATAAAAAATGTTTAAAGTAAAAATTAAAATAAGTAATTTTAAAATACAAAAAAAAGCAAATATAAAGATGAAGTAAATTATTTAAAGTAACTGAATAATTAAATTAAAAGAAATAATTGTAAACTAAAAATGCAAGCAGCATCACTAAACTGAAAACAGCTATTTTTAACGGTTAAAATATTAAATAAAAAACGATATTATTGTGTATTAAGTTTTTTTTTAACTTTCATTCAGAAAACACAAATTACAATTTAACATAAAATGATCAAAATGACAATTAATTAGGATAAAGACAATTATCATGTTTTCTATCTTAAAAGATTTCTCTCTCATATGATGCTCTTTCTATTCAACAAATAATCCTTTTAATAAAAATATTTATTTATGTTGATCTATATAGTAAATTTCATACACTGTAAAACACATTTTACAACAGATATCGTAAAAATAAAAATAAAAAACAAAACTTTATATATATTAAAAAAAACCAGTGAACAATTCTTATTAATCGTATTCAACATTGATAAGTGCTTACTGAGCAGCATATTAAAATGATTTTGAAATTCAGGAATAAATTGCATTTGAAAATATATGACAACACAAAACTAAAAATGTATTTTGTAATAATATTTCACTATTTTATTGTTTTATTTTTGAACAAATTAATGCAGCTTTGGTGAGCAAAAGTGGCTTCTATTAAAAAAAAAAACTAACAAACTATTGATCAGCAGTGTACGTGGCTTGTTTGATACTTCATATGAAAAAAAATTATGATGCTCAGCGTTAAATAAAGCATGAAAGCAGCATTATTTTACAACTGGATAACTGCAGGCTACTGGATCCGGTAAATGAACTGTGAGGTACCAGAGGTGTGCTGATAATAATCTATCCGTAACGGGACAGTCTGCCGCTGCACTAAACAACTCGCCATTAAATCTGCCTGGTTAATATTCAACAGCACCAAGCACCCTGCTATGGAAAAATAGTATCAGAGTACAGCCTGAGCCATAACCGGGCTTCAAAACAACTAAAATAGATTCATTCACACCTGTGATTACAGCCAATGCTCTTTTACTGGAGGCCTGCACTGCTACCAAGTGAAAGGAACTGCTACTGACTACAACAAAGCAGCCTTTTCTCATGTTTGGAAGCAAAATCTGATTTAATGGCACTTCAGAAGACTATTTTGGCACATTTCTGTCATTCTTAAGAGTTTAACGCAGCACACAAACCTGTATATATTTACATGTTCCACAGAAGAGAGTCATCCAGTTTGGAATGAAACAGGGATGAGTAAATGATGACGGAAGTACTTGTAGAGAGATTTACATGATGAAAGTAACAATATTATTTGAAACAGCTGAGCATTTTGCGGTAGCCTGGCTGCAGTTTTGTGTTTGATGAAAACAGCATATGTTTATGCGTTCGGTGTCTTTTGGTGGATCTAATCTAAGCCGCCCACACTGGCAGGAATGAGGAGGTTGACATCATACGCTCCCACTCCATCCCAAGATAAAACAGACCCTCTTCCTCCTCTGCAGACCATCATGAAAACAATTGCATTTTCGTGGCCTGTTCATTAGAATGTATTATAACCTCCAAGGAACACTTAATACATGCTCATTCTCAAGTTTAAGGGACTTTCCCTGCCATTAATGCTTATACAGTTTATACTGCACACATAGATTTATACATTTATACTGCTCCTTTTGTATAAATATATCCAAAATCGGTCAAATCTCACTAAAATTTGTTGCTATGACTTATCGCGAGAGTCAAAAGCGTGCGTTTTTGCTGCATAACGTTGGTTAAGGCAAACGTAAATATTCTTAAAAGTAAATATTCAAAATAACTAGTCATTTTGTGATGCTTCATTTGCAGTAAATAAATTGTTGTCGGAAATCTAAAATTCAATGAACTAATAAGGAAAATGGGAGACGGAAGAAAACAGCGACACGATTCAGACTGGCACAGTGATCTTAGCTACAGTGTTCCCTTGCCTTTGGAAAGCGCTGTGTTTGCCAAATCCGGCCACAGAGGGTGTCTCTCAGCCTGCTGACAGTATGCGGGTAACATGTCTACCATCTGCCTGGATTTGCTGCATAAAGACCTACAGCAGGAGTCTGGAAGACGAACGGATGTACAAAATGGTGGTGTAGTGCAAACAAGAAAGCAAAAGTCAATGCCAGGAAGAGAATTTGGAAAAGAGCAATAGCATATTGCGATACTAATGACTCTATCCAAATAATCTCACTCCCGAGAGACGCGTGTTTGTTAGGTTCATTAAACAATACATGACTTGAAATACTGTCTATTATTTATCAGCGACATTTACATTGTGTTCCCATTCATTCCTGGTGACTCGTGCAGACAGATGCCTGCCAGCACACTACTGTAATATGTTCATTCAAAATCAAAGTTATATACTTGGACGTCCTGCAGAGTTCAGGGGTGATAGGAGGCTTCACAGCGCAGGCTCAAAGAGGCACCTGTGTGCACAGTCTTAAATAAACTACGTCTTTGTCTTTCAGTAGTCGCTGATGTTTTCTCTGGAAGCATAAACTGAATCGAAGGTGCCAAGCTGGAATATAATATTCTGTTCCACGTAAATGATTATTAATAATGACAACCCACAATCATTTTTTATAATAACTCCCTCCACATTATTACGTACAGTTGTTTCTCTTACTTTAATGCAGTAGTACAGCTACTGGCAGGCAGTTTAACAAATAAATCAATATGCTTTCAAGCTTTGCCGATTTAATAATTTAACTGATCTTAAACCATGCAAGTGCAAAAAGGTGTGCAAGACAATATATCTATGTACAGCAAGCGCAAAGACAGTCAGATCTCAGACAACGCACAGGCCAGAACTGATTCCTCTTTTGCATCTTTTTGCGCTGTGATTTTAAAAAGCAATCAAGCACAAGAAAATGCGGAAAAAAAAAAAACTGTATATAGTGTGTTCTGTGTGCACAGTGCACACTCAGAGCAGTATCCCAGGCAATGCATGAGATGAGTTTACTTCTGTGTCTTCTTAAACTTGGATGGCAAACACAGGTATCTCAAAATAAATTTGATTGTGAAAGGACAGAATAAATCACTGTGGAAGTCTGACATACGCAAGCAGAAATAAGCCTGTTTTTTCTATGGAACATCTAGTTCTGAGATTTCAATTAAAAGTATGATTAAAAAAAAAATGCTATGTGTGAGGTAAATCAATGACGTGCATTTATAAGTAATATAAACCTACAAGAGCTGAAATCAATCAAATCAATCTGGTCAGTATTAGTCACCAATTAGACACCAACTATTACCAATTCACATTTCCAATGACATGATTAATTCATACAATAAAAGCTCAGATAAACATAACTGAATCCCACAGATCATTTCTACTGAAACGGGTGTCTCTTGTGGATTTGTCACGTCACATCTCTCCCTCTATCCACAGCTTTATTTAAGCCAGATCTCGAGGAAAAGTGAGGCATGCGCTGTTGCGTTACTCATAGCTGTTATTGTTTTGATTACAGACATTGGCATTGATCCAAAATACTTGAGGGCAGTAGAAGTCAAGTTAACTGCAGCGGTGACATACTTCTGATGTCTGAGGTCCAGAGAGATGGTTTTAATGACCACAGAGAGAGTAAAGGTCAAGGCAGCCCTGCAGCTCCGGGCCTGGGAACCAGTGTTCCGCAGGAGACTGCGTCTTCACGCTTGGCTTCGTTTCTGCTTTGTAACGTCTCGCGTCTCCATCAGACGACAGCGATACGTCTCCTACCAACAGTGCTCCAGGGACACGTGCTGCTGATGTGGTTAAACACTTGTTTTTTTTTTCTAAGAGTCTGTTGGATAGGTCATGAGAAATGCTGGCAGGGTGGATCTGGAATGATGAAAAAGAAATCATGGAAATATCTGCCGTTTCTTCATGAGTTACAGTGTAGCCAGAAGCAGAACTGTAATCATGCCGTTTCTCTCACCCTGGAAATACAAGCCATCGCTGACGATGCGAACGCTGACCAAAGAAAACACAATCCACCAACATGCTCATTCTTTCAGCGGTGTGATCTGAACCTGCGATAATGGACATTACCATACAATACGGACTATAACGGCAGTTCATTTCTGAATTTGCATTGATCGACAAAGCTGATCAATGGCTGTGCAAACAAATCAATACATACTGCTTTCCTTTCAGCAGGCTTTAAAATAGAAGTAGAAATCGATTTTGGACACGTCTCAAATCGTTTCACCCCTAAAACTTACGACAGATATGAACTGAAAATTCAGGCATTGCATTATTAACAAGAAATACATTGACTGTTTTCAAAAGTCTGTAAAACATATCCTACACAACTGGTGATGGGAAACGTATTGACTCTAGACCAACACTTTACAGTACCAAGTACCAAGTCCAGGCAATGAGCAGCATTACGATCATTATCGGTCTTTATCCTCTCACTGTCAGAGCTTATGATGTTCATTCTTCAATATGTTCGTGGTTCAAAGAAAAAACAAGTGAAAGTCAATTAGATAAGAAGGGTGTTTTTTAGGCCACAGAGTAAGTAGGATGAAACCATGTATAACATTTCTGGCAGCAGAAGGCCAGCAAGGTTAAACAGTTCAACCGTTATTGTAATATTACATATAATACACTGTTAAACTATACATCTTGCCTTTTTCTATGCTGCTTGTATTTTCTGAAGCATGACCGCTACGTTCAATATTTATTCAAAACTCCTTTTGTTTTCTATGCATGAAAGAAAATCATATGGGTTTTAACACAAGGCGAGTAAAAGATGACAGATTTTCAGTCTTTGCAACAAAAAAAAAAATCTGCAAATATTTTAACTTATTGTAACGTTTTAAAAAATCTTTACATCTGACACACATCTAAAAATACATCTAAATAACACAACCAGTCCATTTGTGAATGTTATTATTTACAAAATGTAATCAACTACCCATACTGCTGAAAGCGCAGCTACTGTGTGCATAAGAAACAGGAAATGGCACTTCTAAATCAGTCTTTACGCAAATCTAGAGTTAAGCACCACAGGTTGGCCTGAGTCAAACTTCAAAGTGAAACAAAAGAGTCCTGTGCACATTTCTGCTGGTCATACCTAAACAAGGCGTGATACATAACATACAAGCCCTGATGCTTGAAGACCCGCAGCTGTGAAGGAGGAAGGGCTGAAACTGCAGCCATTGGTCCGTCTGACAGTCATTTACTTCTGCTCTAATTCCTCCCGGGTCCTTTTATCGGCCTCCTGTGCGTTAAAGATTTACTGTCAGTACACACACACACACACACACACACGAGAACACCGGATCTGTAACCGGATCACCATGCCGAACCCTTGAGAAGTTACACTGTTCTAAGCAATATACCTGACTTGCATCTTCTCATACTACCTAAGAATGCAGCAACATGGTTTTGCAATCGTCTTCACTAAAAAAAAACTAGCTGCATGAGAGAGAGTTTTTTTTATTTAATTAACAAATAGGACAAAATGAGTATCACATCACTGACCCACATAGATGTGAGATGAAGACAGAAAGCCGGTTTTCAACCGGAACCCAACCAGTGTTTTCACATGCGGAAACAAAAACGCTAGCACAAACCACAAAGCCCCTTTCATCACAAAGGGAAACGCACATGCCGCTCAATCTTAAATCCGTGTTTACAGTCATAAAAGTGAGATTGTCACATTAGCTTTTATTTGCTTGTGTTGTACGGCGTTGAAAGAGGCTGGCGATAAGCAGGATTTGAGTTTGATGCTAAAGCAGCCGTGCGGTAGGGAAAAGAGAGGCAGATGTTGGGGTAAGTGGGTCACAGAGACAGGCGTATCGTCGGAGTAAAGCTGTCGGCACAGATGTGAGATTTGCCGGACAGACTCAAATGTCAAATGTTACACAAACTGATGTCGCCCAGTAAATGCTACGGGCCTCCCGCAGTATAAACATCCATTCAGCAGGTCTGCAAGCAGAGTGAGCTTATTTCACTTCTAAAAATGGTTTCCACACAGTGGCTTTCTGCAAAACAAATGACGATAAAAAATGAACGGCTCAAAAGAAGGACATTTGGCAACTTTGAAATCTAAAAATAATAGTTTGATAGTAAGAATCTGGATTTGTAAAATTTAAGGAAGTTCACTGGCCAATAAAAGATGTCCTAGCTGTTTTTTTTTTTTTACACAACGAAAGTGATACAGTCGATCTGCAAAAAATAAGTACCATAAAAGGAAAGGCTTTTGGACTATACAATTCTCACAATGTGGTGATTTTGTTCAGTTCCTCACACAAAACCTTAATTGCCATACAATGAAAATCTTCTCTTAACTTCTAAAATCTCATTTTGAAATGGCCTGAACAAAGATGAGAACCACTGGCATTTGGCATGGCCGAGAAATTATGTATTTAATGTAATAATACACATGTGAATATAAACTACGGTTCATAAGTTTGGGGCAAGTATGATTTTTATACTGAAAGACAATAACACAGCAATGATGCCTTGTATTGATCAAAAAGTGACAGTAAAGAAATGTTAGAGATGTTAAAGATTCTGCTTTGATCACAGGAATCCATTATACTAGAAAAGAGATTTTTTAAATTGTAACAATATTGTACCATCTCACTATATTTTTTCTTTAATAAATGCAGCCTTGATAAGCACAAGAAACAATTAACATTTTAAGACTAGTCTTAATTTTGAGGTATAAATAACCATCTAGGCCTATATTTACTTATGGCGCTTTTTGTCGGTTTTAAAACTTAATAGCACCCATCACCATTCCTTTTCATTGACAGGAAAAAAAAACAAAACCAAAAACCAAAAACAAAACATAAATAAATAATTTACTTTTTGCATTTAAAAGACAACAGAGAATATGTGTGTTTTATATAGTGTTATTAACGTTTCATTCAGCGTCATCAGCACTTGCATCTCATTAGCCATTTCCACAGCTGACCTCATCAAACCCCCTCAACGCAGATGATTGATGATATCAAACATAAAAATCGCAATCGCGTCAGTTGCGACTCCAAACAAGCTTGATGAATACAAATTACACATCTGACCTAAAAATTATACATCTGGCTATTTCTCTCTGCCCTCCCTCTGATTTAATAATTATATGTTTTGTGTGAAACTGTTTCTAAGCACCAGCCACAACAACATCTGCCTGAAATCTGTGCGTGTGCCACACACACTCACACACGGCCATACTATAACTAATTCACACATCACTTCAGGCAAATCTTTTCAATACAGAGTGCGAGTTATGCAAGGCCAGAAATGTACTCATACAAGTACGCAAATGTGAGTGTTTGGGCAACAAATCGCAAGCACATGGCTTTGCTGTACAAACAGCTGACAAGGTAACAGAGTAGTTGGCCATGACTTCGAATGTGTTCCTCTGAACTGAAATGGCAACCTTGAGCTCTGCTTTAAAAGGCAAGCAAAGTAATGATTTGTTGTCTGTCCCAAATCATTTTTTATATAACACGCAAACTGCAAAAAAGCAGCATGCTCTGAAAGAAAACACCACATGCGCTTGTCGCAGATGCTCAATAATTTTTCAGCATGTTTGATCACGGAGGCAAAGAAGACGTGTGTTCATCCAGTACAGCTGAAAATGACAATGGCCTGTAGAAATGCAGTGCAGCTCTTCATATCACATTTCACACGCTGGTTAGCAGGATTTCTTTTATTATCTTAATCATCTGTGCTATATGGGTGCTCACACTGTTCATTTTCATAAACTTTGACACTGTAGCAATGCAAAAGTGTAAAGTATGGAACATGTTTGGCAGTACAGTACAGGGCTATTAAAGATAACAAAACAAAAAAAGGCTGTTCTATTATAGTAAATATTATTATACTCAACATAAAAAATAGTAACAGATTAGTCTAGTTAAAAGTTAGATTAGTAAATAGTCTTAAAAAAACAATTAAATGAATTATAAAAACATAAGATATATCTAAGATTCTTTTTTTATATTTTAGTATAAAAAAGGATAACCGAGTAAATTTATCAATAAATAAAAAAATACATGTAAGTGTACAAAAGTACAGAACAGATGCAAAACTAATTTTAATAGTTATATATAAAATGTAGACATATTAATAGGATTAATAACCACAGGATCGGGGGGTGTGCGATAAATCTTGATTATATCGTACTCGCGGTGAGTTCTGTGATCAGTAGTAAATCTCCATATTATGAATTGAACTGCTTTCATTGACTTAACGTGACTAATAAACACGTGACATCGGCAATATATGGTTTGTCTTATTATAATTTTCTTTAATAATAAAGTATATAATAACGCAATAAAGCTTAGAATTCTATGATGTATATTGCTTGCCTTAGATGCCACATTATCTAACAGAAGAATTTTATTTTTTAAACACTCGACTGACATTAAAAAAAAAAAAAAGAGTTTGGAGGAAAACATGCTATTAAATGTGATATTTTCATGTGCTTTCATATGGAGCAGCATTCATTACACAACACTGTAGTTCAAGCGACGTGAAGCTTCACGAACAACTTTATTATCACAGTGCGATTTCATAGCATTGATGATATCGTGTGCATTTTTTACCAACTTGTCAGAGAACTACGGGTCTGTGTATTAAATGTTGCTCCACATGAAAGCAGGTGATGGAGATCTACTACTGATCACAAAAAACAGTTTTAATGACAAGATGCACTACCACTCGCCCAGACCTTCGCAGCATAAACTGGGTCTTGATGTCTGTAGCATTTTAAGACTTGTACTCTATTATGTTAGGGCACATATAAGCAAATTCAGCACATAAACGCTGCTTTATGAGTGAAAACGACATTGGTTTCCTTCAGAAATACAGCAATATAAAAACACCTGCACCGAGTTCGGATTTTGAATCATGCAGTACTCATGTCTATTCAACAAAGACAAAGCCTTTCCTGCGGTGGGCCATTATATATATATATATATATATATATATATATATATTGCGTTTCAAACATCAACAACAACCTGTTATCTTTGGTAGCTAAACTTTACATAACTGATTTTCATTTTCATTCTCTGAGACCTGTAAATCCGGTCCCACTGTTCGTAACACACAGAATCGCTTGACCACTGTAGGCAGAAACCACGTCCACAGTATTAACAATCACTAAAGGCTTGTTCTAAATGAAATGTTTACCCAACTCATTGTATACGAGAGGTGTGAGTCATTTACGAAGCAAAGCCGATGTGCAATTCACAGAGCAATCACATGATGCTTGGTGTGGGAACAAAGTCTATAGCACAGCAGAAGAGTCGGTGCTGTGAGGGGCTCTGAATGTGCAGAAACACTCAGCTCTCACGTGCCTGGTTTTAATGGAAACATTCCATAGCACTTACACGTATCTCTCTCTCTGTCTCACACACGCACACACACGTGAAACATATCTAGAAGGGTAAATATTTTCTCTGTAACAGCACATATTTCAGAAGAGGAAAAGACGGGTTACTTGGAAGACACAATAAATCTCTAATTGAGCAGTTTGGCGTGAGGAGAATGAGTCTAACTCGAGCGCTTTATTATCCATTGTTAAAATCATTGTCATTTGATCTGAATCTATTGAGCTCAACAGCCTGACTAAAGCGATACAAAAGAATTCTTTTTGTACTGAATCCACAAATGATTCTTTTGGAAGACTCAAATCGAACCGATTCACAATGCTTATAAATCATTTGACTGTAAGACAAGCTTGTTTCTTAGTAAAACTGTGAGGTAGGTGAATAATAACAATAGAAAGGCACTGTGGCACCATGGCATCACATGGCAAATCTTTACCAGGTATTTTAAAATACTTCAAAGAATAGCATGGTATGACTGCGCTACATAGCCCAAAAAAGCATGGCAATACCACAGTACAGGTCAATAAACCACAGTCTGATCATGGTACTTCTTTGTTTGAGACGGTATTCATAACAAAAACCACTGAGATAAATATATTCAGATCTAAACAGAAGAACTTAAACAAGTATGTTAACACGCACAAGTAATTTGGCAGTTTGGCTTCTAGTGCAGACGTATGAACATTTATTAGGATTTTAGTTAACATAAACCAATGAACTGATTAACAATGACCAACACATTTGTTTCATGTTAGCTCAAGTAAATAAAATAACATAACCATGAAATATACTGATAAAGTGTTCAACATTAACTACTGAAATGTGTCACCAGAGTTTTATTATTCAACTCTAAAAATAAGCAGATAAAGTGCTGCAGGGAGAACACTTTTTGGATGATGACTCAGATGAATGAGTGTATCATGTGTAGAGCAGCAGTATAAACAGCAGCCAATCTTTGAGGACATTTGAAAGCGATTTCTCGTGTTGTCTGTATAGTAATGCATCAGCGCCCTGGCAGCAGCCCAGATGAATTTAACGATCATCTCAGGATCTATTTTAGAGTGGCTTGTTTCAAAAGCACCTTTCGCTACTTGATCAGAAATAAACATTTGTGTTCAAGCTCTGTTCCACAAACTCACATACTGCTGCTAACTGTGCAGTCATCTATATAGGGCCCTAATAAATGTATCTTTCTTCACATTTTTTATTACTAAATGAAATTGTTTAATTTTTGGCGCTTTTCCACTACACAGTACCAGCTCGCCTCGTCTCTGTTTGGTTTTCTCACTGTGTAAAAGTTGTACCTGTACCTCCACAATAGTATCTGGTTGTCATAGCGACGCTGCAGGAAACTGCCGTGGCGTAATCTTCTACGCGACACACACAGAACAATGGAGGAAATCGAGTGCATGTTGTTTATGATCCTCGGGATGTGGCTGTTTCTCACAGCAAGAAGACAAACGTTGTTTCAGGAC
>JAUCMU010000002.1:2014852-2027038 GCA_032275025.1 Enteromius treurensis
ATACACATTTATTAATCAAATCCGTTAAAGGATTGTTAGGCTGCATTAATTAGATCAGCCGGAACCGGGAACACTCCTCTTAACACACGGAACCCAATGCACACAAACACACACACATACACTATAAGTCCTTTACACAATCTGACATGCGCTTTAAATTGAATTGGAGATTAGGTGCTGGGCGTCCGGCCATAGGAGAACTGGCCCCAACTAAGCCTGGTTTCTCCCAAGGTTTTTTTCCCCATTCTCTCATGAATGGGGTTTTGGTTACTTGCCGCTGTTGCCTCTGGCTTGCTTAGTTGGGGGCACCTAATTTCTAGTGATTATCATCGTTTTGATTACAGAGACTGTCTCTACATTTAATAAATAAATAGTTTAATATCATCACTATACATTACCATCACTCTATTCTCCTATTTGATCATGTTTAGTGCTTTGCTACAATATGTATTGTTAAAAGTGCTATATTTAATGCTAAATTACATGAAGAAATGCAAAAAATAAACACACACACACACACACACACACACACATACATACAATACCTGCATTATGAAACTATTAAGAATGTAGTGTTAATAGGCATACTGTTGTCAACTAACCTCACCGCATTGCATACCTAATCTACAAAGTTGTGGTTATTATGTCAGGGGGGAAAAAGAGTTTATTATAATCTATTTGTGTGCACAAAATAAAGGAGTCATTCTCAGAAGGAAGAAATCACTTCTGGTTCATTTGTCACACTGCAAAAGGAAGGTCATGTGAAGTGCATTGCATTGTGGGAGACGGTATTTTGCACAGTCTGCTCAATATGGCTATTGTGAGTGCCTGCATTAGAGAGATTCCTGCCAAACATGGGAGATAACGAACACCCAGGCACAATAAATAAATGAAACTTTTTCTAAATGTTCAGGTTTTATATTAAACTGTGCAGTAACCTTTACACATTTCTCATGACTATTAGATCTGTTTCTTGAATTAAGAGCCATCTGAAGTGCACATTTGTTATTCTTTATTTAGACTAGAAGGTTCTTCTGTTTGCATTTCTAATACACCTGCCTTTAAATTACTGACCAAGCACCCAGCAGATCACAACCAATAAGAAAAGAGCACAGGGTTTCAGCTCAGGTCTGTTAAATAACCCAATTCTTGTGACTTATTCATTCATTGAAATGCTCCAAACAATCCTACAGACAAACCTTGAACTGATTAAAACTCACTCTCACCAGATCTGCTCCAATCTGTTAGTTACTAGACGCAGAAAATAGGGATTAGCCATAGGGGAGATGAGCCGAGCAAGTGGCAATAATCTCCCTGAAGCCATCTTATCCTATTAGCTCCATTTATCACCTGCTAAAACAATCCGCTGGACCAACAGCAATCAAACCAGAACCCTGTTGATATCAGGGGTAAAATCAATAGAAATGCCCCTAGGAACCAAAAACCACAAAGGAGCTCTCTTATATCTTCACTGTTTCTTCTCGACAGTGATGATATTAAATGGAAGTTAGCTTTACTTTCTCCTGAGAGACCAACTGCAGGGTTCCCACATTTATCATCCAGTGAATTTCAATTGCTTTTACAGTAATTCACAATAACCAGTTAATTTATTTTTCTAAAAAAAAAATAAGAAAGCACTTATTTTTTGTTCAATTAAACATTCTTTTCAGGTCTGGGTAAAAAAAAAGATACAGAAAATCTGTTGTAGCAATTATTTATTTTATTATTCTAGAATGTATTATTATTATTATTATTTTATTTTAAATAATATCTGCTATTTAAAAACACAATTTTACCAGGTATGGAAATCACCTTTTTTTTTTATTCCCTCATATGGTCAGGTTTTTTATAATTACAGCATCTGAAACATCTGAGTTCTCTCAGTGTACCAAAAACGCTTATTTGCCAAGATATGAGCATCTGCAATCAAAAAGGTAGAAATTTCAATATGAACTCATTATTCAAAATACACAATACTCCTCCCACAATCATTGTATAAAAGGTCTCAGCAGAAATTTCTAAAGAAAGTGAGACCTGACATTAAAAATACAATGAATAATACAGGAATAATAACAACTAAAACATCCTAACCTTTCTACTTTAAGAAAATACAATTTAAGCGTTCCCATTTCATAATTCCATGCTTAATTCAATGTGGATTGCCATGTCTTTGTAATTTTTCTACGCTAACAGTTCAGCAACTTTTGAATGAGAATGGTTCGTATAATTTTTTTTCAGTGAAGTTCAGCAAAAGTTACTTTGCCAATACTCACTGAATTCACTGGATTTTAATCAGACAATATAGTAGAGCAACCAGGCAACACATCCATAGGATCTAATCAACTGTTTATATGTTGAATTACATCCTACTTCATTCTTTCAAGGCGATACATCACTGAAATAAATTAAGCCATGAGAGCTATGAGAGAGAGCATGTTTCGAGTAATAACAGCTCCTTCTGAGAAGTTTCTGATTGCTTTTCTAAGCATCCCATGACAGTGGACGCAGTACACCCATTCATTCCTTTATCATGAGTTTGAATAGGGCCTAAAATGAGAAGAAACCCAGAGCAGAACGTAAACACACCGTTAGAGGTTTGGAGTCATTGCGGAACTCGTGTGTCCGGACTGATTCACTGATTTCCATCATTACACTCTCAAAGCCTTTAATAGCACTGACACATTAATCTGATCGCTAAGTGCAAGGATCTGCTCAGTAATCGCCAGGTATCAACAGAAACCCTGTTTTCACCTACAGAACCTGTTCCGGGCAGGAAGTGATTGTGAAACAAAGGCACAAAACGCTAATGTATCTGAGTGACGATAAGAGGTACATTGACAGTCATTTACTCATTAAACCCAATATATGAGACACTGCAGCAGATATGCCTCGTTAACCACACTGTCCTTTCAAAAGCAGACAGAAAAGAAAACAGGATGTCTATGAGAGATGGTGGTTAATGTACTGCACTTGAACCTCGTTTTTGTCAGTTGTGTTAATACAACACATTTTATGTTAATTTATGTTATGTTTTTGAGACACGTTTAAACAGAACACCGTAAACACACGTCTAACGTAACGTTAGTCAGTCATGTCTGATATTACACTCGCTATATTGTAAATCCCCCGGGTGTGTGAATATGTACAAATGAAAAACAAAGCCGGGATTATGTAAGGCTACAGAAAACATTGAGTTTGTAAGCCAGAAAAAAAACGTCCGCCACCGTTCTTAGCATGATCTGGCTAACAGTGAGGAAGACACCAAACACTGAGGCGAGACGCTGAAGGACAAATAAAATGTCTTGTACTCACCTTATACAGAACCTTTCCGTTATTTTCCTTTCATTTACGAGGGATAAACACCATCCAACTAATCCATGTGGGTTAGTTCACGACTGGAGACACGGAAAAACATCACAAACCCCCCCGAAATGCAGCGCTAGATGCTGGAAAGCCGAAGAAAGCTGCTGCTAGCTGAGCGAGCTAACGATAATGCATTCTTCACCTCAGCGCGCGACGGAAAGTTGCCCACAGCTGCTGGGAAGTTTTCTGGTTGATACAAAACAAAGATGTTTCGACGAGACGAGAGATTTACAAAAAAGGAGTCCGTGTAATAAAAAGAGCGACCAAAAAGGTCGCCGTGCTCATTAATTTACATTGAGACGCGGAGGAACAGTCACTGAAGTGATGGAGCAGTGAAGCAGCGCTCGAGCACTGGACAGTCTGCACTACAGTTGTGCTAATGATTCACCAGCGAATCGTTCTTCTGATCGGTTCTTTTGAACGATTCGATCGACCTGATTCTGTGAAATCAGAACGATTATTAAAACGTTGTAGTTATCGGGATTGGTGTAATCGGGGTTTGAGATTTTATTGTTAAAAGAACGGTACTACGCGCGTTAAAATACCATGTCCAAAATTTGATTACTATTTTTTTTTTTTTTTTGCTGAACAAAACACTATTACAAACTGTAATATTATTGACCACTCCTTTAGGCAAAATTTTAATTTCAGTTTTTTGGAATGAATCGTTCGAATGAACCGACTCAATTGGATCGTACTTCTCAACGCCAGTGCTAAGGCTGGGGGGAAAGCATCAGATTCAGTTGGCCTCCATGGAATCCCAACACAGAGCAACAGCTGATAGGCGTACAGTTTAAACCAATGGAAGCTGTGAGTCCCTGGTAAAGAACTATTCTCTCCCAACTGAAGGCAACGGGAGGAAGAGCCCCAATCACGTTTCGGTCGGAAGGTTGGTTGGCTGGCTGCATTTCTCTGAGGTTTCATCAGAAGACATCATAACACGGCTTCTGGTTTTATCATGGCTTAACAGTACGATGAAAAAATACAATTGTAGAAGTTTTCTCTATTAGGTTAGAATGTGGATGCAGCGAACAAATAGCTAAAAGAGAGCTCGTATAAAAGTTGTATTTTTTTTCTAGTTCATATTTTATGCAATAGTGACAAAAATATTTATAACAATCTTCCATGTCTGAAAACATTTTATTGAATAGATAATCTATGAATAACAACTCATATAAGGCTACTTTAATTAAGTCAAAAGGTGATGTTTGTCTCCTCCTAGTGTTCATTTCAAATTGCGTATGACTCTTCAGGGCAAGACTCTTTTATTTTTTGTACATAATGCCTGTTAAATACTATAAAATGAGTAATTTTCAGTCTAGTATATAATAACATGTGTGCATAAATGTACATACTTATTTACATGACGATGCTTGTGCTCTAAATCCATTCAAACATTCATTATGGAGGTACAGATTTACATTCTTGCACATTACATTGTCATTTCACTTACCGTATATGTAACCCGTACCGTACTTTATTAGTGTATATTAAAAAAATTAGATAGCCAAGATAATACTATTGCATTACATTTGTTTTCGATTGTTTAATGACATCAACACAACAATAACAAGAAACGAGGAAGCCTGACAAAAAACCCGAAACAAATACCTAACATTTGATTCTACACAACACTGTAAGTTAAATTGGAAAGAAAACTAATGTCAGATGTGTCGATGTTACTATAAATTCAGAAGGTCATTTCCTGTAGTTCCCAGTCCAAAGTCAATGCGAGTTTTGTTCTGTAATAGTTTGTGTGAGTCCTTTACACTGAAAAAACGCATCCTGGCAGGGTTCTCGACCCAGGAACGTCTTCAACATATCTATGCCGTCCACAGAACCTCCGGCTTCCAGAACCACACGCCTGTATTCCCTGCCCACCTACGCATCAAATATACACAAACACATGACACATAATCATAAAAAAGATGACTAAATAATGACCAGATGATGTTATTTATAAGAAATATTCAATACATGCTTTGTTCTCTGAAGTACTCTGTGTACCAAAGTAATCAACTTCCCTTTAAACACAGTGGAGACTCATCCTTCAAAAATACTATGACTAACTATGACACACACACTCGTTTGCATAACAATTGCATTAATAGTTTTCCTCACGGTTTGTACTATATCTGTGGAATGTGTTATTATAACTAATTTTTGTCTATTCTTAGCAGATAATCACTCAGATTCACATGACTGCCACATCATGAACTAACGTGTCACTCTTGATAAGAGTCTGCTTTATGCCATAAAAGGAAATATGAATGTAGCAACACTGGTAAATCAGTCATGTGCTAACCATTATCTGATATTGTGACACCTGCTTGGCGATGCTTGTCTGTTAAAATGCACTTTGTCATTATGACACAAAAATGGGAATCAAACGTTTATACATGCTGCATCAGGAAAAAGTAAAAGAGTGAGACTCAAACCTTTGGATTCAAGATTCCTTCCTTTTTAAAGCGACTGAAGAAGATGTCCATGGAGTAGACTTCACTCCAGAGGTAGCTGTAGTACTGACCGTCATATCCTCCGGCTAAATGACTGAAACTAGCCGTCATATTTGTGTCTGCAGAGAACAAGTGGAAATACAAAGTCTTTTGCTTTAAAAATTATTATTACTATTAAAATGATTACAAACACATTAAGAACAAAGATTAGTAACATTTATTTGACGTCATAGCGTTTTTCCATTTTAGCCATTACAACACACTTTTTGCGGCATGTAATAAATATTTGTTTTGTTGTCCCTTTATTGATGTAACTATCAGAATACATTTTTTATGACCATTTTTCATCCTCTCTATGACTAGAATTAAACAGAAGGATTTAGCTTCCATAAAGGGTCGTTCACACAGAATGCGTGTGAGTTCAAGAGGTTTTTTTATTCCGGGGGGGCTTGATCATGTTTTTTTATAATGCTGTGTCATATTTATGAAGAAAAGCAGTGCTTTGGGTTTTAAATGTGCATTAAAACGTTCAAGTTGAATGGTAAAAGAACACAAGAAACATGCTTTTTTTTTTTAAAGATGACTTTTTAAACTGTTTTTAGGACGGTGTGTTGTGTTAGACACTGCAGAAGATGCGAGCACAACAATCAAACACATTCTTCCAGACTTTTAGTCTTGTACAGATAGATCTGACTTCTGTACCTTTAAGGGAGTGTTTGCAAAGAATGAGCTTTTGTGTTTAGAAATGCGAGACACACAGCAGTGGAATGAAAAAAAGTCAAGATCTATAGATGCCTTTTCTTTAAACTTGGTTATCTTGTTTAAGAAGAAACCCTTTAGGAACGCAGCGCAGCAGACTGAGAATAATACACAATATTCTGTGGCCATTTACTTGCAACCTTATAAAAATATCTCTATTTCATTCCACCACCCTGTCTTGTAGGGGTGTATCGATGCCTCCTGTAGTATAAATAGGCACCTTATTTTCACGCAATGTCCGTCTATGCATTACCGCCAATTTGCTCAACTATTTGTCATTTGCTCAAGCTTTGCGTGATGCTAATCTGCAGTGATTTGTCGATATCATTTAAAGCAGTGTTTGTGAGCTTTTAACTCTCCAAAAGCAGCACCTAGTGGCAAGCAATTCATTTGCATATAATCAAGCTTTCTCAGGTCTGCGCTCAACAAGTGGGCGGCCAATATGCTAATGTTTCTTGTTGTTGTCACCATGAAACGGCAGGGGGCTCCTTTTAAAAATGACTGATTTCAATGATTCAGAGTTGACTCTTTCTTTTTCAAGACAATAACTTTATACACGCTGCACTTTAACACTTTTCTGGAGGTTTCTTTTCATTCACTTAGAGCTGTTCCTTTATGGTGAATTAGAGGTACAGGATATGGAAAGTCCAGATAAATATAGTTTTTTTTGTCATTGCTACATTTTTGATTTATTTGTGGGGTTAGTAAAAATGTAGATGGTTGTTGTACTTAACACCATCATACTGACAAATCAATCGATATATTCCGGAGTCACATTTTTGAGGTATCAGCAAATATTGTATCTCTGAATCGATATCATAATATCGTGACAAGCCACCCAATTTATGCCCCTACTGTAAAGACGTAGTTGTTCTTTGAAAAAAATAAAGAACAGAAAGGCAGTGCTGTGGATTCCAGAAACGTGCTCTATATGCAGACAAGCTCTAACTTCTTTGGATGTGAAATGAGTGAGTGACGATGTTCACAGCAAGCTGCTGAATGCTGAGTAGTCGTTGAAGTGTTAATGTGCTCATAGTCGAGGTGTCGCAAGCGTGCCGAGTCTGCGTATGTGTTTATGACCTGGTGTGGCTGGGATTCCCAGGATGTCTTTGCTGTGCTTTGCGAACTCAGCTGCAGTATCCGCTCTGTCTTTAGTGTGGAGCGTCTGGTCCGCTTTACTGAGAACAATCTGCCTGAGGTTCATCAGACCTGAAAAATCAGCAGGTGGAAAAAATCTCTTCTGGTTAAATCTTATTAAACAAGTTCCCGAGTGAGTGTCCTTCACAGTAAATACATTGAAATCAGGCATCGAAATAGGATAAAATTATAGCTGAAAAGACTGTCTTGCCAAATCAACAGACTGAAACAATAGAATATTTTTTGTATTAAGAAAAGAAAGACTATTTTTAAGACCGTTGGGATATTTTTGCATTGTAACATTGTAAAGACTAAGCAAATGAATCCCTAAAATCGCATAACAGTAATGATTTTTTGGTTAAAGAAATAATAGTAATTAAACCGATTTTTTAAATGATACCAATTTATGCTGTATATATAAAATAAAATATACTGTAAAACCCAAATGAAACAGCACTGGCCAAGCGTAAGGCTAAATAGGTTGATAAATAGGTTATAATCTGTATAGGTAGGTGATATGTTGGTTCAATCTGACCTGTGTTGGCCACTCTAGATGCAATGAGTTTATCCAGCAGACCGTCTGGGATCGGGCTGCCATCTTTATAGTGGCGGGACATCCTCCTCAGTGGTTCCTTCTCCCAAACCCAGTTCTCAAGCATTTGAGACGGCACCTCCACGAAATCAGTCTCCACCTGCGTCCCACTGAACTCTGCGTAGCGGGTCTGGAGCAATGCAGGGTGACACAGAAAATCACATCTGGTACCACCACTTTCTCAATGCATTTCATTCAGCGTGGTCTCAGACTTTGGACCTTCTTTATGTGTGAGGATAGGGACGTACCCGAGAGCAGAGCTCATGCATGACGTGCCCAAACTCATGGAAGAAGGTCTCCACCTCATGGTGCTGCAGGAGGGAGGGCCAGCTGCTTGTGGGTTTGGTGAAGTTGGCCACCATGGCAGCTACAGGCATCCTACGTTTCCCATCAGGCCCAAGGCATCCTGGCTGGAGCCCAAAGCATGCAGCATGACCATACTTACCCTCCCTGAAGAGTAAAACACACCAAGAAATCTGGATCAGAACTATTTCTGGTCACGGCATCACAGGAGACATGCACCGGGGTAGTTTAAGTTAACAAACCCTGTTTGGTTTAGATCAGCATGAATTTCCAGGCTGGTTTTAGTTTTGAAATTTAGTATTAATTATGCACTAGTACAGTATTTACAGTAATATTTTGAATTTCTTTGAATATTTTCATTTTAGTATAAATTTGATTCATTTTGTTATGTGCTTGTCATTTTATATTTCTATTTAGCTGTATTCACTGCAACTCGAATGAATCTTATTTTAGTATTTTAATTATTATTTTAAATCTAATATGTTTTATTTCAGGTTTATTTTAATTTATGTCAGTTGAAAAAGATGTAGCACTCACCCTTGAAGAAATTAAATTTTTTATTTTAATTACCATGATTAAAATGATCTTTAATAGTTTTAAACAATACCAACTCATTATGGATGATGATACATAATGTGGTTAATGATAGACGTTTTACATGTCTTACTCATTTTTAAAAAGTTAAATAACATTATACACACACAGTTCAAGGTTTTTCTGAGCAAATAATAAATATTATACATTTTTCCCTGATTTACAGAAGACACACACTCAAATGTCATTCAGTGTAACAATCTTGTCAGGCATATTTACAACAAAAATCTATTTATGACACATTAAAACACCAATTACTTTCACCCCAAATACTAATTAGTTGTAATCTTTTACATTATTTATGTAGTTTAAAATTTGCCTACTATCCTAGGTTTTGCCTTTTTGTCAATAAAATGTTTTTACTCATTTAAAACAATCCCGTATTATTTTAATATGTACAAGTCAGAATATGCATGTTGTTTGAATTTTGAATGACAATGTAACATTATTTCAACCAAATTAAAAAATGTTATTCTTCAAAAAACTTATCTGAAACCTTAAAAGTAGATGTGCTTTCTATGGACATAAAATAAAAAAAAATAACACAAAATACATTTTTGTACATTTCTCTAAACCTTTCTCATGCTATTTGTAACTCTTAGAATGAAGATACATTTTTGTCATGTTACTTGTGCATTCATTTTTTTCCCCACACCATTCTATAACTGAACATTGCCTTCTCATAAAAAGATCAAATTGTCTGATATTTTACAAGGCTTATTAACCTTGATAGGCAGGCAAGAGGGTCTCCTCTTTATAATACATTTGAAAAAAAAAATCTGCATGTTGGTTGCACCACATGATATTTTATGAACGTCTTGAATGCTTTACCTGGGATGCAAGTCCAAGTAAAACTGTCCGATCTCCTCTCCAGTCACAGAGTCTAGTACGGAGTATAGTTTAACGCTGTCGTGCCACACAATAGCGTCCTCCACCTGCTGGAAATTCAGACCCAGCAGATCCTGATAGATGTTCAGCAGGCCCTCGGTCACCACCTCCAGAGGGAAGTACTCGATCAGTTTGTCCTTATCCACCGCAAACTTCACTTGTTCCACCTGGTTCATGTAGTAGGGCATGTCCCACGCGTGGAGCTGTCCGTCAAACTCCAAGGCCCGCCTCTCACAGTCAGCATGTTTGAGTGACAGCAAGTAGTGCCGCTCCTGCTCACCCACTGGTCTCAGCCTCTTATACAACTCATCTGTTGAGCACCAAAAAACAGTTAGGTTACAACTATATAACTATCATGCAGACAGGAAGCCTAAAACACTATGAGCACCTGCCTAATGTTGCTGCTGCCAAAACAGTCAAATAATTTACTTCATTTTAGCAATTTTGCCTTTTCAACCAATATGGTTTATTTTGGCCGATGCTGATGCCAACATCTACAAAACTGCTGAAATCAAACAAAGATGTACTGAATTCAATAAACAACAGATTACATTAAATCTAAGTTATGTAATCAGATTCCAAAAATATTAAGTGCTTGTAATTTTGCAGTAGGGTGTGGATCCTGGAGAGGGTGGGCGGGATAGGGGTTCGGAGCTGGACCCTCATAGACCCGCCTCCCAAGGTGCCTGATCCGCCGCGGCCGCCCAGGCCTCCTGACCCGCCCTGGAGGCAACCTTGACTGTCCTCCCCTGCTCTGCATCCAGGGCGCCCAGCCCTCCCTCCCCGGTGATATTGTCTGTTTTGTTTTGTTTTGATGTCACTCACGGCGCAGGTGCGCCTTTTCGGGAGGGGGGCATTATGTAACATTCTGTTCCTGTTCAGTCTTGTCTCCCCCCGTTGTCTGTGTCCTTTTGGTTTCTCCCTCATTTAGTTCAGTGTCATCACCTGTTTTGTACACCTGTCTGCACTTTAGTTCATTAGTTTCTTGCCTTTAAATACCTCTCTGTTTTTGGTTATCTTCATGTCTTGTTAAAGTCCCGTGGATGCCTCGTGTGTATTTGTTTGTGGCTGCCTCGTCAGCATTTTGTTTCTGGTTCTGTGTTTATTATTAAACTCTCTGCTCAGAAAGCCTTTTTGTTTCCTCCGCTCTTTGCCGCACCGAGAGGCACGACATGCTCAACACCACACCGGGCACTCTGTGACAGAACAAGACATCACGATCGAGGATGGCATTCGCTGCAGAGCTTGTCGCTCTTGTTCGCCGGGACCCGCCGTTCGAGGACTTCGTTCACGAGTATTACCAGCTGGCTGAACGGTCGGGTCTCGGCGATTCAGTGCTCGTGGCAGTGTTTTTTGGCGTCACTCAAAGACTGTTTACACTCGAACTGCCGGACGTTAGAGATCTGCCCTGGAAACAGGCAGTTTTTCTGTGTCTGATGACGGTGCGCTCCCGGGGCGAGATGTTGCCGCACTCGCCGGATCAGCCAGTTATAAACACGCCGCCTGCTATGAATGCATGCATCCTCGCAGGATTCTGTTCAACTCCGCTGCTGCCTGTGGAATGGAGGGCGGAGCCAGAACCTGCCACGCTGTCCCAGCCCCAGCCTGCCACGCTGCCCCTGCCCCTGCCAGAGCCTGCCACGCTGCCGCTGCCCCTGCCAGAGCCTGCCACGCTGCCGCTGCCCCTGCCAGAGCCTGCCACGCTGCCGCTGCCAATGCCAGAGCCTGTCACGCTGCCACTGCCAGAGCCTGCCACTCTGCCCCTGCCACTGCCAGAGCCTGCCACTCTGCCCCTGCCACTACCAGAGCCTATGGTGGAGGACGGCCTGCCATCGTGGCCCGACCCGCCTGAGCCTGTGGTGGAAGACGGCCTGCCGTCGTGGCCCGATCCGCCTGGGCCTGTGGTGGAGGACGACCTGCCGTCGTGGCCCGACCCGCCTGAGCCTATGGTGGAGGACGACCTGCCGTCATGGCCCGACCCACCTGAGCCTATGGTGGAGAACGACGTGACGTCGTTGCCCGACCCACCTGAGCCTATGGTGGAGGACGACCTGCCGTCGTGGCCCGACCCACCTGAGCCTATGGTGGAGGACG
>JAUCMU010000002.1:2049247-2064064 GCA_032275025.1 Enteromius treurensis
AGACATGAGTTCACTGATGATTAGTCCAACGGGTGAAAACAGACATAAAACAGTTTGCTGGAGCTGGAGTGCCATCAGTAGACTGGCATCTCCAGCTGAACATGACACCTTGTTTGCCACGATGGAAAAACACTTAAACAAAACACCCCCTTACCCATGCAGTTACATGATTTTTAATTAAAAAAAAAACAATCCTATGATTTATTTTCCCACAAAATGTGTTGCTCCATCAAGTGTTTAATAAAACCGTTCTTTTCTTTCTTTCTTTTTTTAAATGTATAATTTCACAGAGCATCACTATTAGAAACTGATGTTGAAATCTTCAAACACTCGTGAATTGAAATGCAGCACAAGGGTTTCAGAGCCGTGACAGATGAGGACGTGCATATCAGGAATATAACGTAATGGCAGACACCGACACACTAAGCAGTGATAAATGAGACTTATTTACCAAAACGTCCAATAAAACATGACGAGGATTTAAATGGAGCAAAAAGAGGATGTGGTGAGAATGAAGAAAGCTTTTCCAACAGAAGATGAAGGGAGAATAATGTGAAGTTAATCAAAGTAAATGGTGATAAACACAACTGAGATGAAGAGAGGAAGAAACGATTATTCAGAAGTAAATGGACTGAAATGTAACTTTTATAGCAGAAGTGAAATGAAGAAGATAAACAGAGAAAGAAGGCAGAAAGAGGGATGAGTGAGCACCGTTCTCGGGCCAAAGACCTGTAGATATGTTTATTCATCTTATTTAGTGACGCAGAAGGAAAGTAATGGAAGCAGTTTGTCAAGCTATAAGCTACTCATGAATTGATGAAAGAAATGTACTAAAGAAGCCAAAAACAGAGCAGACGGTGTTTCTGAATGAATGAATGAATGATCGTTAGGATTGATTGAATGAATGAATATACAGTCTTAAAAATTAAGGTGCATAACAGGTTCTTCACAGTGATGCAATAGAAGAACTATTTTTGGTTAAACAAATAACCATTCAGTTAAATATTCTTTAAAGGGGTCATATGATGTTGTTAAAAAGAACATTATTTTGTGTATTTGGTGTAATGCAATGTGTTTATGCGGTTTAAGCTACAAAAAACACATTATTTTCCATACACTGTACATCATTGTTTCTCCTTGATTTGTACAAAGCTCATTGTTCCAAAAAAAGCGAGGTGTGCTCTGATTGGCCAGCTATCCAGTGCACTGTGATTGGCCGACTACCACAAGCATGTGGCAGAAATTTTATGCCCCTTACCATAACGTGATGCTGCGTCCTGGCGCTACGACACCGATAACAATAACAAATACATTACAAACAAGGCATTTGTTAATTACTGATGATCATGACTTAGTTCTGTCTTTTTACATGTGGTGTTGCACACTCCAATATTTGTGTTCAACTGTTCTGGAACAGTGTTGGAAACACAACTTAACACTGATTTTTAGTCGTGTCCTCTTTTGGAAGCACTTTCACAATGACACACAGCGTCTCCAGAACATGGCGCCCGCAGCAACACTACAGACAGAATAATAGCTCTGCCTTCTTTGTTTGCGTAAACATTTTTGGGCGGCGTTTGAAAATAAACCCACTCTGTGACGTAGCAAAGCAGGGGCATGTTTAAACGAGCTGTTATAGGGGGCGTGGACAAGCCATTACTTTTATAAAAAATATCTCTTAGGTTTTGAGACTTTAGTCTTTGTGCACCAAGACCTTGTAACACTCTAAAGTGAAAGGAACATCTGAAATCACATCACATGACCCCTTTAATAGCTAAATACGTATTTAGCCTACTGTTATAGTTACCTTTCTAAATCTTTCCAAAGTAACTTGATTTTACATTTAACGGCAAATTTTAAAAAATAAGTTTGACTTATGGGCTAATAATTCATCAATCTGTTGAACATTGAAATACTTGTCTCATGTTTTCCTCTTGCTTGTTTCAAAAGACTTTAAAGAGAAGGAAAGAAACAGGTTATGCTGGAAAAAAAAGTTGCAATGAGAAAGGAAAACAATTACCACTGAACTGAGGTCACTCTAATGGAGGAATAAAACACAAAAATAAACATTAGAGAAGTGAAGGTTACATGCACCAGAAAACGACAATGTCAGTTTTCTTTTTGAAGCAGCGTAAATGTGAACAAAACAACTAATTGTGAATGAAACACACACTCTACTTACAAAAGAGATATCAAATGAAACAAACCAAAATGTACAAAAGGGGTTCTTAAAAAGCATGGCCTCACTACAAACTATTTCATAAGCAGCGAGGCAGTGCAGAAATGAAGGTTAAACAGTACTATAAACAATAAGGGTGTGATTTGCTCATGCTTAATTCTCTAAATGTTATAAACACACATATATATATACTTACCTCAGCATTGTAGAATTTGGTTTTTACATCTAGAGGCTTGAGAACCTGGTTCAAAATAGAGTTAAAACTGAAGTTGGAGCTGCAGTTTGATTCTACCTCAACAGAATCCATAGAAAACTCAATTTATCACACGACTCAAGACTGTGTTCGATGACGTGGCTTCAGTGCTTCAGCACAACACTCTTCTGATGTACCGAGCGGTTCAAATGTCAAGCTTTAGTGTAAATTAAAAGTCTCAGCTCTGCGTGAAATGGTTCACGAGTGATGCGTGGAGCCAGCGTCCAATCACAGTGCAGAATGACGGGAGGAAATAAACTCACCTGAAATTTGAAGAACTTTCTAAAGTAAAGCTTCTCTCCAGTCTGAGTGGTGTAGCTGACGGCACAGACCAAGCTGGAATCAGATGAGAAGCAAAGATGGTGAGGACAACAGCATTTTAGACACACATCTTAAAAATGTTTGGGCAGCAACAACATGTTCGCCGCAGCACGTAACCGCATTTGTAATGCATTTGGTTTCAGTAATGTCACATGTTTCCGATCTCAAAGTAGTTGTTGGTATGAAAGCTTGTTTCAGTCACTGCATAAATAAAAAACAAGAGGTTCTGGTGACTTTATCTCACGATTCAGAATTGTGTTATATAAACTTATGCGATTTACAGAATTTAGTTATGATGTCAGAATTGCTGACATATAAACATGCAGTTCTGACTTTTTTTGAGTTATAAAGTCTGATTCTGAGGTGTTCTCAAAATCAAGAGTTTATATAAAGTCAGAATTGCAAGATTACAAATTTGTATTTCAGAGAGAAAAAATGACAAGATATAAACTCACAATTCTGATAAAATCACTCAATTGTACAATTTGATCTTTAAAGTCTGACTTTATTTCTCAGAACTCGGAGAAAAAAGTCACAATTGCAAGGATTTTTTTTTAGCTAAAAAGTCCCAATTACCTTTATTATTTTTAATTCAGTGATAGAAACAGGCTTCCATAGAGATATATACAGTATTGTGCGAAAAATCTAGGCCACTAGTAAAAATGGTTTTAAGTAGGTATCTTTTGCGGTAGCGTGTCAGCTGGAACTATCAGTTTATTTTCATTATCGTCTAGAAAACAGCCAGTGCATCTGATCTGATCGTCATCCAGTCTGTCTGGAATCACATGAAGAACCAGAACAAACTGAGACCGACTCAATCCAGAAGAACTGTGCCAACGTCTCCAAGACCATCACAAATCACGTACATGTGTGTCCCAATCTCCTTGACCTCGTGATGGATGACATCATCGATGCAGCACTCGGGCTTGAGCTCAGAAACGGCAGAGTTTGAAGCAGATAAATTCAACCTCTGGGAGCTCGTCTGCAGGTCTGCCTGTGAGAGGAGAGAATCACGGGATAGCAGCGAGACAAAACAGATAGACAAAAAAAAGATCCTCTAACGCTTCCCACGAGCCTTTACCTTTACAAGAATATCTTTGACCACTTGATTGCTGTCGTTGTGCACGCTGATGTAACTGGAGAAGGTCTCGCCAAGGAAAATATTTCTGTACAGGAAATAGTGAGAATGCATGTTTCAAATCGCTGGAGCATTGAGAGATTCAAGTGGACATGGGGCACTTTCCACAAATAGGACACAGAATGTGAGGGGCTTAACCTGCAGAACATGATGGTCATTAACCTCAGAAGGTCAGCTGAAATACCAAACGAGCTGATTTCTTTCTATTCTTTGCATGTAATGTTTGTGAATGTTGTAAACTTGTCTATATACTTCATTTCTGTCATTTTGGTAACACTTTGCAAGAAGGTTCTATTTGTCTACATTAGCAGCAGCAGTAGTAGTACTAGTATATTTTTATTTGAAGGAATTTGTTTTTTAAATAAGCTGATTTTTCATATCCCCAATTATCAAGGAACTTGGCAGCCGTACCATGGTACCTTGATAATTACGCTGGAATGAGAGAATATTTCCTAGCCATATCGGCCAAGAAAATCACAACTTTTTTTATTTCCTGTTGGGCTTAGTGCGTGACGTAACTACAGAAAAGTAAAGTTTTAAAAAGGAAAATATTGAACCTCTTCATTTATGAGCGAGAGATGCAAACGGTCTAATCAGATTCAATGATCTACGCTAAGCTGCGCTAAAATTGCTCCACCTGACCCGGAGATCGGCTGAACGGATTCAAAAATGGTAAAACTCAATCCTTGGAAATTCTCAAAAAAGTTGAGTGTTCCTTTAATGCCACATTAGTAATTACCAACAATAAAAAATACTTCTAATGTCATTTTTAAAAGCGTAAATATTAATGTCAATATCAGCTAATATAGTTTCAATAAATTGACTTAAAAAATGATTTTAGCTAAATCAATAAATGCATTGCATTTGCATATTTCTAGCCTTATATTTGCTCTTATAAATACTCTGATTTGGGATAGAGAACGCAGACATTTGATGTGTTTTAAAGTAGATTATAATTAAAGTTAATCAAACAAACCTAATAGTTCTAATTACAAAAAATATCATTTTAGAGGCAAAAATCTTTTAAAACGTCCTGCAATACTAAAGTGTACCACGTTTGTGGAAAGTGCCATGAACTCATAAACAAATCCAAAAGCAATTCAGAACTGCATATAATTAGATTTCATTAAACAAACATTACCCAAAATTCTGTGGCAGCGTGAGCATTTCCCCGAGGATGAGTGTTTCTGCTCCCTTTACGGTCGATGGATCGTCTTTCATAAGTCGTATAAACAAATCACCTGTAGACATGTGATATGCTGAGCTGTAAAACTCCCGAGTGACCGTCGGCGCATAAATTTAGATCACTCTACACATCTATATCAATAGATCCTTTTATCTGCGTCTAATTTATGCATGGGCAGCCATTTTTGACATGTAGGTCACAGGCATCTCCTGTACGACAAATATAACATTAATGTGCATAAATCATCAGATTATGAGCAATTACCAACTAACTGTTTGCAAGCTGTGTTTCTGACTATTTATACAAGACAGCATCATTTAAGGCCACTTCATGTTTCCAACCTTTCATCTCATTCACGCTGATTTATAGGGGAACATATTTCAGTCTCTTTTATATATAGAAGTGCTACTCAGAACTGTCATAGTGACATGAATCTCTGGAGCAGGGCTGCTAGAGATCGGCTTTCAGAGCCGTTGGCTACCTGCAAAAGGAAAACAAACACTGCAAACACTGCTGATCTGTCATACGCCTTACTGGGGGAGGCATTATACCCGGGATCTCTAATAGCTTTCAGAGAAGCTCAATACTGGACTCGGCAATGCATTACAACAACAAGACCATAGCAGGCCTTTTGATTTGGTCTTCATCTGTCATAGAGTATATTCGTTGCAACACTTTGATTTATTTTTGCTTTGAAATGTAGAAAAGATCATGTATGCTATAATAAAACATGCTATAATGCAACACTGTTTCATTTCAGCCCTTCACAGTGAACAGATTGGGGACCTCTGGATTGAATATTAATTTCAAATGAACGAATAACGAATTTAATTTTAGAACAATGATTTCACAAAATATGTGTTTTCTTTGAACGTTTCCTGATTAGTAATAAAATCCCAGTTAACGTAAGCCTCGCTGGATCGTACCTGGAAGATCTCTGTCCTCACATGTCACCGGCATGTTGGTAAAAAGTGTAGGTTTGGTCAGCCGCATCACTGGAGAGGGAGACATAAGAGACTGTTAATATGAAATTATTAAAATACGTAGATAGGAGTAACAACAGGAATAACTCGTGTAGTTTAAAATGCTCAGTCGATTTAAGGTCCAGCAAAGCAATAAACTGATATTTTGAGTATGATGTGAATATGTAATTCAGTTTATTCCTGAATCTATATCCCATTGGGTGCTGATTTAATAAAACTTCACTGTAGCAGGATTTTTGGACTTTATAATTAATTTTGATGGAAATTAAGTCAAGACCTTGCAGTTAAATGTCATACAGTAATCAAAATCACCCTGACATAATACTCTAGAATCAATTTGATTCAAATCTGCATACATTATATTTCTGTACTGTATGACATATGATGTGAATTTACAGTTGTGTATATAATTGTGGTTAATCCCCTGGTGGTCTTTAATCATTAAGGGCCGGTTTCCCGAACAGGGTTTAAGACTAGTCCTAGATTAAAATAAATGTTAAGAGCGGTCTAAACTTGAAAAAGGCTTGCACTGAGATATCTTAAAATACATCATTGCCATTGTTTGGTCTTAAAATGCTCACAGATAATGCGTTTTTTGTAAGACATGTTTCTAAGAATTTTTTAAATGTCCTAAACTAGCAAAGGTCTAGTCCTGGCTTAATCTAATCCCCATCCGGGAAACCGGCCCAAAAAGTTTTCGCTAGTGCTGTCAAAGAAAGTAAATACATTATGTGTGTGTTGCGTATATTTATTGTGGATATATAAATAAATGTAAATATATGTACATCTTTTCAATATATATATATATAGTATGTGTGTATTTATATATACATAATAAATATACAAAGTACACACGCATATATTACATTATTATATTAATACTTTATTATTTTCAATGTGATAAATCGCAATGAATCATTTTACAGCACTAGTATTTACTTTTTTCTTTTTTATGGGAATGAAAGAAACTTGATATTTGAGCACACACACACACACAAAACAAATTGTGAATCTTGACCTGGTTGAAAAAATCTGCTATACATCAATATGACATGTGTGTGTGTATATATATTTATAAAAAAGTTTTTTATAAAAAAAAACAAGTGTATAATTTTGATGTGGTACCATGACATGCCCTGAAAATACACAATATCCAAGGATAAATATTACTGAAAAAAAGTATAGCACATTTATTTTTAATTAACAAAAAATGACTTAATGATGTCAGTCTGTTTTTATGGTTTGGAATCATGTTGGGTGTCCACTTAACTGCATCTCTTTTATCTAGTTCAATAATTAAAGACTCAATAAAAGACAGAGATCTGTTTGTCTGGTAATACAAAACAGCACCTTTATTTGTTTACTATCACTTTAAAATTACTTTAAATATTACTAGAAGCGAATTAATTAATTGACTGTTTTAAGAAAGGTAAGTTACACTGAAGGACAAAAAAACATAGTACTGTGGCACAAACTTAAAGAGCTGCGGTAACGTTAGATTTGAGACTCATTCTCTTCTGTAGCCTACTCTGGAGAAGTGATTAGCATTAGCAGCTAACATTAGCAGGGACGCTCTCTTCAGCTACATTTCAGCGATATTCATGAATAAACCGCGATATTGTTCATTCAGAGGTGCCCTCGGTGCTCTAATAAAAAAAAAACGACCGCGGTACCTTTTAAAGCGAGCAGATGCTCCTGTTTTGCCTGGTTGACATCCATCTTGTCTGCTGCAGTGGACTGACCTTTGACCTGGATATCAGCTGCTCACGGCGAGTACAGAGGGACAAACCGCGTTTCAGCGACACCAGCAAATATCACATCGCGCATAATTATACTGAAGTTAAACAAATCTTTATATATATATATATCAGAAACACTATTGTGACTGAAGAGCTTACACTTACTGATGTTGATAAAATAAAATACAAAATCTGCTCTTCATCTCCTGCAACAACTCTGTGACATTACAACAATAATTTATGTCTATATTTAGATGTTTAGATATTAACATGAAGATTATAGTTTTGCTCTTTTAGGTCTAAAGACTAAACCTGAGGTGGTGTTCTTCATCAGGAGGAGGCGCTCTTGCTCCGGACAGAGATTTGCTGAAGTCAAGATTATAACTGACTATCACATTAGTGTATGATTTAATAATGCATGTATAATACTCATATATGATTCTTAACATAGTAAGAGACGAATAACATTTGCTGTTTAGGCTATGTAGTTAATTTGTTGGGTGTGCTCAGCTGATTTGTTTTATTTATTTATTTTTGCCATTTAGTGACTTCATGTCTATTTTACGCTCTTTGTTAAAGTATACTATATATAATTGTTTAAGAATTTAAAATAAGTACTGTTTTAAGATAGTGACTTTTAAGCTACATCTGCGTTCAGCAACGACAGACTGTCGCAAACAGTTCCTTACGACATTTGCGTGGACTTCCGCTGCCGGAAAGTGATTTGTCTGTACACACATGGGTAAGTGTAAAAACGTGTTTCATCGTTTTGTTAAAGAACAGCGAAATTGCCTGTATTTTTGTACAAGGGACGTTTCCATATTGTCTGTGTGTAATATTTATTAGACGACATGTCTGCTAGTAAGTTTAAGATGATCTATAATCCACTAAAGAAACGTAAATTGCCATCAACGTTAACGTTACTTGATTTTTAGCAAGGTGTTTTTACACAGGATTTAACTTACCATCTCACCATGGTTTCATAATGAAATAACACGTTTAATTTTCAAAAAAAATTTAATAGAAATTACTATATACATTTGTCAAGTCATTAATTTAACATAGTTAACCACTTGCAGTTCAGTATGGAGGCCAAACCAAGAAAGAAGTCATTCACGCCTAAAGACGGGAAGAAACCATCATTCAAGTCAAAAGGTATATGTTTTCTATTTATTATTATTATCATGATTATGCAGTAAAATATCTATCCTGACCGTGTCAAGATTGTAAATAATCCACAGTCAAGCAGGGCTGAATTGACAAGATCTCTGCTTGCTGATGTATTCTTACAAAGCATTAATATCTCTTTAACTTTTATTAGGTAAACCAGCAGGAAAACCACCAGGCAAGCGACCGTTCAAACCTCACAACACAGAGAAAGGAAAGACTTTTAAAAAATCAGGTGGAGATGGAGGACCACGGAAATTCAACAGAAAACCGGCTGATGGAAAGTTCACCAAGAAGAGAAAACACCCGGGAAGCAAAGAGGACGGAGGTACAAATATCACAATTATCCCCCGAATTGTCTTATTTTGGTCAAGTCTTGCATTACGGAGTTTTGGGTTTATATATCAATATTTTGTTATTTGACAGGCCCTGAAATGAAGAAACCCAAATGGGATGAATTCAAACAAAAAAAGAAAGAGTTGAAGCAGAATCGCCAGCTGAATGATAAAAAAGAGAGTTACCAGATTATAAGCAGAGCAAAGCAAGTGTGGGAAATTGTCCGACGGTAAGGGTTGATGATTATTAATATCATGGGACAATGTTATCTGCTGGTGTTTCTCTTTTGTCTTTTAAGCCCTTTTGATGCTGTCAAGTAATAATAGTAGTAACAATAATAGTAATAATCTCTCATAAAACACAGTTATTTTGCGTACCGTCATTAACAAATGTAATTTCCATCATGTTTCAAATTATATTTCTTTCTATGGAGGGAAGTAGCGATTTTATGCATCCGAAATGCACACAATAAAGAATACTTTCACACCTCTTGCATGACTTGATTAAGAATTACTTGATTGGAAACAATGCAGAATAGAAATATGGTCAGCAAATATACATATTCACTGACATTGGCTTGTGTTTTTGTGAATCACTTTTGACAGTAAGTGATTTGTGTACGGCACTTTGTGTAAGTTATATAGTTGTTTATTTAATATTTGAGTAAAAGTGGCGTAAAAAACATGAAAGAAATTCAAGAAATTATAATGTGATTTTCTTCAAAGAAACAAAAACTAAATAAAGGAGAACGTGCATTTTTAGCTAAAACCACTTCGTTTTAATATCAATTATAGCAAAGCAAAGATCATTACAAACAAATGAGCAAAATAATTTAAAAATAAACATCATAGGGCATGAAAAGTTGAAGAAACGCTCACAACTATGTGTTTTGTGGAAATACAGGAAGGACTGTGAAGAGCAAAAAAGAGTCAAACTGATGAAAGAACTACAGAAACTTGTGAAGGGAAAAATTAAAACGGTAAGTAAGCGGAGTATTCACTGTTTGAAATGATATTACAGTGTTAAACACATCGGTCTTGTCTTTGCTAGATTGCATTTGCTCATGACTCCACCCGAGTGCTTCAGTGTTTTATTCAGTTTGGCAGCGAAGGGCAGAGACAGGAGGTCTTCGACGAACTCAAAGGTCGGTCTCATCAGTGCAATGAAACTGAGTTCAAGTGATTGTCATGTTTTTTACCGGGCTTCTTTCTTTCTAGAGCACATTGTGGAGTTGAGTAAATCGAAATACGCCCGAAACATTGTGAAAAAGTTTCTAATGTATGGGTAAGTCACCTCCCTTTCTCTGTGAATTATAATGCAGATAAACATGGATGACATTCTCTCCTAAAAGTGTTCGCGGTGTTTGATTCAGAGTGAAAAACGGTCCATTCAAAGAGATGTTTTCTAATACTGATTTGTCCCGTAGGAGTAAAGAGCAGGTGGGGCAAGTGATGTCGGCTTTCAAGGGGAACGTCAGGCAGATGCTCAGACACTCCGAGGCGTCTTCAGTAGTCGAGTACGCTTACAATGAAAAGGCCGTCCTGTCTCAGAGGCTCATGCTCACGGAGGAGCTCTACGGAAACACATTCCAAGTCTGCAAGGTACTCCAGCTCTGAGCTGTTGGGTTCGTGGAAACATTGGGTCTCATTACTAACACTTGCATCCATTTTTCGTAGTTATACGCACATTTGAACTTGTCACGAAATTACGATACCTTGAGCCCCTGAACGATACCAATTTTATTAAATCAGTTTTAACAAAATGACATCATCTCAAAAAAACATTTTTGTCAGCTTGTTGACATTTATAGAGACTCAAGACCTCATCACCTTTACACTAGTGCATTATTATTGCAATAGCCTGATCAAATTGTGTATTGAAATTTATTAAGGCATGAAACATTAGTCTTTTTGTTAAACGAAGATTTCATTTTCTTGTTGGGAAATAAAGGGGATTCTTTGTTACAGGTTAAAACACTGAAGGAATACTGTTTTAATAATGTTTGTGGTAGCTATTATTAGGGTTGGGCGATGTCGACCAATTTGGTATCGTACGATGTCTAATGTGAAACATCGCGATGGACGATGGCGTCGTCGTCGCTGTAGCCGGCAGGGGGTTGGGTTTAGTTGTAATGAAAACACCAAGCCCCGCCCCACGACTGACAAAAATAACAGTGTTCGCGCGAGCAGGTGAGAGAAGATCGAGCGCAGGAGTGATCGTGACCGAGTGCTTGAATTGCGCGCGGATGAGATAACCAAGCGCTCGAGAGGGTTTGAAATGAGCTCGCGGCCCCCGTTTCTTCACATGTACATCTGTTTTCCTCTCGTGGAAATGATTTGCCACGCTCGCCAGCATCAGTTGTGCGCTCATTTATTAATGACATAGATTGGCCGCCATAGATTAAGTGTGTTTTTCGCGAGCTGGTTGCTGCTGCTGCGGCGGGGAGGAGGCTCAGCATCGTGTTGTCTATGGACGATGGCATCGTCTATCGACCCAACCCTACTTCGGACCACAGTTTAAGTGTCCCATAACATGCCAAACAATTGCCCCTGTCAAGGTGCAGAGAAGACAATACTTCTTGTACAGGGGGTGCACACTCAGTATTGCCAAGTCTGTGCTTTGCTCAAGGGTTAAAGCAAACCCAGTAACATTATATTTAGCCCCTGGAAAGCTACTTTTATTAGGGAAACCCTGACAAAAACCCTGACAAAAACATGCATTTTACCCCACCGGAACGAGTTTTACCGTGAACCCCCCCCCCCCCCCCACACACTTTTGAGTAGCAATTGGGCAGGTTTTGCTTAAAAAAACCTGGCCACACTGAAGCACTCGCGTACAGGGGAAACAAATTCAATGATGAAAATCAAGCTCGGACTGGAGTGTTTTGTATGTCACTGGGAAGGTGTGTTAACTTTTATTAGCACATTACACCTGGCCAAATTAGCAAAAGAAGTGCTTAAGCTACTTCTGTACCTTTTTAAGATCCTGTGCATAAGTTCTATTGGCTACATGGCAAATAACCTACTTTTCCTCTGCTCTTCAAACACACAAAATAATGTTTGATGTAAGAAAACGCTGTACTACTCAAACATTTATTTTTAGGGATATTAAAGCGGATTATTTTCCAGGGCACACCTGAACTGGGCGAGGGTGACAACTGCCATACTCTACCGTACAGATCCTGCATGTAAAACTTGTAAATAACACCGCAACCATACATTTATCTCAGAATTGCAATCATGTATCTGTATTGTGCTAAATTCACCATTCGTGTTCCCTTTTTTACTTTTACTATTTAGAGTATGCAGGGGCCAAATATAAAATTCAACACCACCTCCGTAAATGCATGTTCCTAAACAAGGAAAAACAGACTGGATGTGTGCAAGACATGACATGACGTTTATGGACGTATTGAGGAGGAACCCAAACTACACTGTGGCAAATTGATAGATTCTGTGTTTAATAAACAATTCTTTGTGACTGTGTAAATAGTTCTCAAGTGTGGTCCTTAGTTTAGAACCTTAATTCCCATAAATCATTGCTGATAAGACCTAAAACAGACGAGACATACACACGTCAGCATGATTGAAATGTTAGTGTTTAAAGGAATAAAATGTTCTTTGGCACCTAAAATTTGTTTCTTATAGGAGTTTTTTTTTTGTCTGGAGCCCTGTAATAACTTTTTTAGTAAGCTTTTTATATCAATGCATTATTACAATTTTTTTTTTTCCTTTTGAGGCAATGCTTGCATTGGATTCCTGAGGCTGGCTGACTTTCTCCAATAAGTGTACTGTACAGGAAAGCTCAGCTAATACTCATTTGCAGGAAAAATGTAAACGAACAAGCGAAAAATCATCTAGTCCCAGTATTTGGAAAGATTTTCCAGCATACTTGTGATAAGAACCGGTCACTGGTGGAGTCTGGCACGTGTTTGTGAGTCCCTTTTCAGAGACGGTTAAACCACAGGGGGCCAAAACTTCATTCATCACATATCAAGTCTGTGCTAGTCCTGTTCCTGTCATGTCACCGTGTCTGTTTCTCATCCCATGTTTCTTTTTCAGAACTACTGAAGGTCTGTGTGATTGTCTGATTGACTGATAGCGTTCTTTATCTTGAGTGTGATGTAGTGGAACGACAGTAGGTCATAGGCTCCTGTCCTGTGCTGCATGTTTAAATGTTGATATCTGATGTGAAATCCAACCCGTGAATGAAACGTCTCTTATAACGTTAATTGCCCTGTTCGTCTCATAACACACCGCATGATAACCGGGGAAGAGATTATGCACTGTACCTAGAGCTGGGCGATGTAGCAGAATTTGAGTATAAATTAAGAAATTTAAAATGATTGTTCAAATAAACAAGGCGTTGCTTTTTCACTAAATGAATGAGGAAAAATTGTGTATAGTTATGAAAACATTTCCATATTTACTGAATCACTGCAATAAAAATGTTTGACTAGCTATTTGAGTTTGGAATCCGTTTATTTACACGATCTGATCTGATTCATGAAAATGAATCGAACTGACATTTTTCCATTGCGAATATATTGGGAATGTTCAATATATATCGCCCAGCCCTATCTGTAACTTGAAATACATTTGTCAGTTTGTCTTCGGTTTTCTCATCTCACTGTTATATGTGAATTTTCCATTAGAGTGGCTTCTTTTATTGGAGGTGGGCTGCATGGTTCGCAGGCTTCAGGCGACCTCTGCGAAACATCTCCAATAAAAGAAACGATGCCCTTCGATTTATCCCGCCATGGTACTTCATCTTGGTATTTTTGAATGAATCATGCCCCATGTTTATCATTTTTTGTTTCTTTGTGTTTTTGTTTTCTTTCTTTTTGTTTTTGTTTTTTTTACTTTCTGTGCACAGCAATTGCTCTGAAATTTGGGGACTGAGTACACCAAATACGATAGAACAGTGGGATACCTCAGGCCTTTACAGCTACCCTGACCAAACCAGGTGAATATCCTCTCCTGACATTGTGCCACACTCACCCCACGAGACACAGGTGGGGCTGAACGAGCACAGGGGGCTCCAGGGGCCGTGAATAAACACTTTAACGCGCTTCATTGTAGTTGTAGAATTAACATCTTGAAGATGGAAGCACTTGTTTTGCTGTAGAGTTTTAATTCTAAATGTTACAGTAGATTTAAAGCAGATGGAACCGTTTTCATAATTCCATACATTCACTTCACTAAAACAAGACGTTTAAAACAGTGGTTCTCAACTGGCTTTATTTTCATTTATTTGACAATTGGTGACCCAATTTGTTACACAATTTGCTGAATTTATGCAGATAATGAAAGGGAAAATAGATAAAATATTTGTAGGCTATTTAGTTTTAGAGAAGTTTCTTTGTGTTTTATACTGTATGTTTATATTTATATGCATATAAAGTAATGCTGGGCAGCAAATAAAAGTCAATAGTGATTATTATTTTAGTTTTTATCTATATAATATTTGTGTGTACTGTGTGTGTGTGTGTGTGTGTGTGTGTGTGTGTGTGTAT
>JAUCMU010000002.1:2064164-2096799 GCA_032275025.1 Enteromius treurensis
TATGACATAGATTTCTGGTACATATTATCTTTAGGGTGTCTAGTATTAATATATGAATTCACATATATTTATTTTTGAGTGTGGTCATAGAGTGGAAAAAATCTTGATGGTCACAATAGTGACCGGTGAGAACATAGCTAGACAATAAAACTCCAGTGGCAGTTTCTATTGAATTTTATTTTTATTATATATATTTTTTTATCATTGTGACCAAAAATAAAACACATTTTTTCACACACTTTGCCAAAAAAAATTCCCAAAATAATTATTGATTATTTGAAAGGGTTGCTAATGAAGCATTTTCTTGTCGGGGAAAAATTTGGGATTAAAGGGGTTTAATGTAGAGACAGAAATGAGGTGCAGTCGTGTAAATGATATAAATAACACAAAGCTATTTTACACACTTCTGGTCAAACACACTGGCTAGTGCTGCAGTCTTATTGGCTCACTGACGCTGACGAGATCAACCCCTTTAGGGATCGAAATCGGGTACCGAACGACAAGACCCGATGTTTCTGAAGTACATCATGAGATCGGTGTGTTTGTTGTCCGCAGTGGTGAAGATAACATGTTCTTTCTTTTTTTTTCAGTCCTCAGTTTGTCCCACGTTAAACGCGGTTTTGAAAGCAAATCCAGAGAAATTAGAGAACATCATGGATGAAATGAAGCAGATCCTCACACCAATGGCACAGAAGTCAGTTTTTATGTCTGTTTACTGGAATTAGTTGTTTTAGTTGCTACCTAAATCATTTTTGCTAGTGCTAAAATTATTATTTTTTATTACTGTTTACAGTTAATGCTATCACACCATCCATCAGTGCTGACATGTGCCTTCTTATACATCATTGTTGGGTGTCTTATTAATGCATTATATTCTCTTCACAGAGAGGCTGTCATTAAACATTCATTGGTCCACAAAGTCTTTCTGGACTTCTTTGAGCAAGCTCCGGCCAAACAGAGAACGGTGAGCGTCGTGACCAGCGATGTCCTCCTCCGTCTATTTACTGCTGCTTGCTGTCTAATGTCTGTTGTGGTGTGATGTTCTCTCAGGAGATGATAGAGTCCATCAGAGAGGCGGTCGTGTACATGGCTCACACTCATGATGGAGCCAGAGTCACCATGCACTGTTTATGGCACGGCACACCCAAGGTTAGCACTATTTTAGACCGATCGTCTAAGATAATTCGTGATCACTGCTGTTTGCTTTTAATGTGACATGTACTTTTTGTCTTTTTTTCAGGACCGAAAAGTTATAGTAAAAACTATGAAATCCTACATTGCTAAGTTTGCAATGGTATGCTGTCTTTTTTTAATCTTCCTAATCGATGAATGGGTGTATCTCATTCATATGGATGTGTGTAGAAAAAGTTCCATTTGAACGTTTGTTACTGGGCAGTTTATTCAGTTGAGATACATTAATATGATCAAACATAACAGGAAAAACATTTAAGTTATTAACGAATTGTTTTAGCCGGTTAATGTTTCTTCCAAATGCAAACATTGGGGTAATTTGTAAAAAATCTGTATATACAGTAAACCGTTTAAACATAACAGTAAAAAAATATATACATAAAAAAAAATATATATATATATGTGTGTTTGTGTAACAACACAAAGCAAAGCAGCCTTAATAGTACACAGAGTAATCTGTTGTTATTTCCATTTTAAAAAATTTAAGACAATCAAAATTCAGATGCATTTACATATTTTCAGGGTGAATATGCTCATCTTGTACTGTTGGCTGCATTCGACTGCATTGATGACACCAAGCTGGTTAAACAAATTATCATCTCAGTAAGTGCTCTTAAGTTTCAAATGACACATTATTTCTTTATTAGTTGGCATTTTATCTATTATTTGTTTGTCATATTATTGTTTCTAATATTGTTGATGACTTCAGATTTTGTTTGTCATATTTTACTTTCAGGAAATGGTTAGTTCCCTATCTGAAATAATCAGCAATAAACATGGTAAAAAGGTGCTGCTTTACCTGCTGAGCCCAAGAGACCCTGCCCATCTCTTACCTGAGATCATTCAAGTGCTTCAGAAAGGTGACGGCAATGCACACAGGTATGTCACATGAGAAAATGCCCTCTCTTCTATTGGCTCATAGATGCCACCCACAACCCAATAACTCAAATAACCCAAATAAAAGACGAAGAAGTGCACCACTAAAGGATATTTTTCGTCCCACAGTAAGAAGGATGTGGAGATCAGGAGGAAAGAGTTGCTGGAGGCTGTGTCTCCTCCTCTGCTGGAGCACCTGTGTAATAACGCTCAGTCTATGGTCATGGATAAAGCGTGTAGCGTGGTTGTGAGTGACATCCTGGGCGCCGCCATCGGAGATCTCCGACCTGCCATGGAGGCTGTGGCAGCTCTGGCAGCCGGACCCCTCACACCGGGAGGAGAAGATGGCCAGGTAATGAATCTACAAGTTTCTGCCATAATGCTGAAGATATTTAATACCAGTATTACCGTGTTTATTTAGAAATAGCATTATCTGAATTCATTACACGAAATGAATGTTCAAACTAACAATGCAATTAATTAATGAATTAATGTTCATCTTAATAAAAAACTGTTTGGTGACACAGAGACCAGTTCTTAATGTTAACTTGTTGCTTATTAGCATGCATTATTAGTTCTAACAAAGAGCATATAACACAGGCGTTGTTCTGCATGACGATATTATTAACCCTTATCTACCCCATAAAGAAACTTAACAACCGGGTAACACTTTATTTAAGGGTCTGCACATTACTAGAATATTAGCCATTTATTAGAAGCAGTACTAATATTATTGGATGGTCTTGAGCTAATGTGAACTAACGATAATAAAAGATGAATAAATGCTGTAATTTACTTATAGTTCTTCGTTATTAATGCATTAAGAATGGAATAGTGTTTAAATTGTTAAAATCTTTCCAATAGAAATATTTGGCATGAAGTTAAAATACAAACGTTATTCATTTTAAGTTCAAAATGTACTAATACATTAATGACCAAGGAACAGTTATTTTATTTATTATCTAGCAATAGCAAAGATTGATAAATAGTTAATGCATTAAGTAATTAAGGTTAGGTTATGCATTACGTTAGGGACATAGTAACCTGGTATAGGTAGGTTTAAGGGTGGGTTAAGGTGTAAGGGATGAGTCATCCGAGTAATTACAGATGTAATAACATGCAGGTATTTTTAAAAACAAGTACAGTGTAAAACCGTGTATGTGCCCAATAAGTGCAATGTACCTTATTATTAATTGAAATGTTAAAGCCACCTAATATAAAGTGGGACCATTCACTTTTTTAAAAGCGATGGTTTGATAATTGAATATGTTGTTTCCTGTAGCTTCATATGGCAGAACACCCTGCTGGTCATCTGGTGTTGAAATGGTTGATTGAGCAGGACGTTAAGATGAAGGAGGCCGAGAGAGAAGGCAAGTACAAAATGCCGAACCCTGACACGCTCACATCAAGTGTCACAGCTCTTTTGAGAATTTCCTTTTCTATTCTTAGAAGTCATTTTCTTTATGTAAACTTCCTAATAAAAACAAAATGAAACAATTTTCCAGTGCGAACAAATCTTTTACTGGCCCGTTTGTCTTCTTTTATTCCCCAGAGCGTTTTTCCAGGATTCTTCTGGAGAAGGTGGGGTTGGAGAACCTCAAGACGTGGGCTTCAGTCAACCGTGGTGCCATTGTTCTTTTGTGGTAAGTTTATGAGCTGCACAAATGAACGGATCTAAAAAAAAATAAAAAAATAAAAAATACACTCCCTTTTAATCCGCTCTAGTAAGATGGAAAGGTTGCGTTTGAATTGGTGGGCGTAAACATGGCACAGCAGTCATTGTTCTGTGAGCGCTGGTTAAACACTCTGAATACGTACAGAAGAACATCACTGTACAATCATTCATGTTTAAAGCCCATGCTTTACAAAGCCTCCAAAGGTGCTTATACGATGACATCCCAAGCTCTCTATCACAGCACATTTGCTGCTTTTCCATCACGCTGTCTTTTAAACCGCGATTATTAACTGGAGGAATTCTCTACAGCGAGCTTAAGGTTAAGCACATCTTCCACAGTCCTGCTTCATTATTCTATGCTGTTGTCTGTATGCTAATAAAGGGCTAAACTGTGGCTCCCAGCTGCCATTGAAGCAGGCGAACCCTTGAGTTACATGCCGCAAAGGATTATGGGCGCTTTCCTCTCCCCATCTCAGCCTTAGGCTTTGTGCATGACCTCTTATAATCTCCCTAAGACTTTAAGCAGTGAGAAATGTTTCTTTATATTTTTAGCCTAGACTGTTTGTTTATCCTGATGTCATTTTCCCACCGGTCGAATAGAAAATAATGAACCCGTGCTGTATGCAGAGACACGACTGGATATGTGAATCGGTTAATTGTATTCAATTGATGTTTCAGCTGCTCCTTTGGTTTTCTTGTGTTTCTACAGCCTTCTTCAGAGTGGAGATGAAAGTGTTGCTGAAGAAGTGAAAGCTCTGCTGAAATCCATCCTTCCTGAACTACAGAAAATCCAGAACTCGAAAGTTGTTGAGATTCTGCTTGAAAAACTAGCCTGATCCGCCAAATCAGATTCGTTTTGTTAGTGTTTTTTTTCTTCCCTTTGGGTTTTTAATTGTCCATTTATATGCTGATGTATGTAAATACAAAACACATAAATACCTGAATCTGAGTTTTTCTCTTTTTTTTTATTATCTCATGAAACCAACCCAAGAGCATGTCTATACAGGTTATATTTCACCCCGAAATTAATGGAAACATTTTCATGAAAACTAAGCGAATGATGGACAGAAGAGCTATCATATCCTGATGCTATGTCTTGCACAGCATTTAATATGTGCTGATGAAAAATGGTAAAAGACTAGGTGATTTTACACTTCTATTACGAGGAAATGTGCTTAACTGTTATGAAAATGTCAATTAAAAAAAAAATATATAAGAAATACAATCCAGTACTTTAATGCAAAAACATGGTAAAAGGGTAGTTTCACAAACCATAGAGATAAAACATAAAAATGGAAGCTTTGAATATAGAGGCGTGTATGCGTGCTTGAAAATTAATTTTGCTGCCCTGCTCTACTTCCATCTGTCCTTGGGACTTCAATGATCCCCAAGGATTAATCTTTCAAGGATTATCAATGCCTGCATGAGCATGCTTTTCAGATTTAATTACATTCTAGTTGTTATGAACGTCACAATGGCCACCCTTTAAGTCCACACGTTCAAAGCTATTGTAGTGAGGATGTCAATTCTGAATAGTTTGAAGCATTGTAAGTTGTTGCCAAAAGGCAATAGAGAAGTTAACCTTATAGGAAATCTCTTTGCAATCTGTCCTGCTCCAGAGGAAACCAGTTGATGTAAATCAGAAATCTGCTTTTTTGCCTATACAAAATTATATATAGAAATACAGTAAGCTAAGCTTGTGCTCAGCCATATGTTAAAAACTTCAACTGATTAATTGAAGCAGTGTTTGTCCACTCTGGATTATTTCCTTTTGCTTTAACATTACCCATAGTGGTCGCAGTGGTCAATCTTAATAACATTGTTAAGAAAACTTGATATTTACTGGGCCATAAAGTAATAGATAGAAACAACCGATCTCGGACAATTAAATTGTTGCGCCAAAGCAAGTATTTATTAACGGGATCCTTGTTAGAGCAAAGGAAAAGCATTGTTTTAAAAGAAATAACTTTTGTTTATAGTTCCATAGTATGCATGGATCCAGCAGCACAAAAGCAAGCACTGGCTAATTTGTTTGACATCGATTACTTATGTGGTCTGAAGGGTTTGAATGATTTGAAAAAAAGACCACCAAGTCCACGGATTAAAAATCAGTCCGTGTATGGAAGAGTAGGTCAGCACATGGCAACCTAAAAACATTCTGCAACCTTCTTCGCAGCCCTTTTCACAAACCTCACTTTCCCGCGATTCTTTATAGAGGATGTGTATTCACAGGCTTTCAGCTTTGAATAGTAGTCTGAGAATTTATTGAACAGGATGGAGATTGGCATGCCGTTGAGAATAATTCCAAACGAGATGCACGCAAATGCAAAAATCCTACCCAGAGCAGTCTCTGGAAACATGTCGCCGTAGCCCACAGTGGAGATGCTCACCTGTGGAAGAAATGCAAGAGGGATACTTGAGTGTGCCAGTAAAATGACTAATGATGCACAAACTCTTAAGATTTAATAAATCATTCACAAAAAACATTCTAGGGTTAATAAGAACATTTTGGGATTGACAACATTGACTTTACATTTGTAAAAAGTTTAATAGCATTATAGCAGACAGACACCTGGGACCTCATTTATAAAATATTGTGCATCCTACATTTGATCATTTCTAAAAATACCCACATTTGTAAATTATAGAATAAAAGTATGTACAAAAACGCACATATGACTCTCTTTCACAAATCACAAATGATCACAAACTACGTGCAAATAAATGGTTTCTGCTCTCTGCCTTAAAAAACCACTCCTGATTAAGGTCATTAACATGTAAAAGATTGCAGTCATCATCCAAATTATTTCATTTATAACACCGAGCTGCAAGAACAGCTTAGATTTCCAAAAACCTGCAGCACTTTGACTAGAAATCATCAGTACAATGGTATGTACCAGCGGTTCTCAAGTCCAGTCCTTGCGTGGCGCAAATCCGGAAATGAATGATCCGAAGTGAAGTAAGCGTTAACTTTAATGTCCCTTGCTTAGCGAGAATAGAGCAATGGACACTGTTGTAGGAACACAGTTCATGCACTTCTAACAAGATGATTATCAGAATCAGGTGTGTTAACTAAGAGAGGCATGCAAAATATGCAGAGCGGAATACACAAGGACTGGAATAGAGAACCACTGGTGTATACTAAAGAATCTCATCACAATACCGACACACCACCAAAGTACCACTTATCCCAGGAATGAACTTTAAAAAAACATGTACTTACAGCTGCCCACCACCATGCATGTGGAATACTGGTAAAGTTTGTTTGATGCACATCATGCTCTACGGTATAGACCATGGCAGAGAAGGTGAAAATTCCCATCGCAATGAAGAGGAAAAGACAGCCCACTTGTTGGTAGCATTGCCGGAGTGTGAAGCCAAAAGCTCGAAGTCCAGTGGAGTGACGTGCTAGTTTTAGGATACGAAATATCCTCATCAGACGCATGATGCGGAGAACTTGCCCCAGTTTACCAACCCGTCCTACAGTCTCAATATCGCTACCATGTTTCCCATAGTCTGCATTTTCGAAAGACTCTAAGACCATCTGAAGATATAACGGAAGGATTGCAATCAGGTCCACAGCGTTCAACATGCTCCTTCCAAAGTGTTTGAGAGCAGGTGTGGACACGAGCCGGAGAAGATATTCCATGGTAAAAAACGCAATGCAGAAAGTCTCAACATACTCGCAGTAGGTCTTCCCACTTAGCTGGCCGGTGGTTGTCGTATATTGCATTTCCTCTACCGTATTGAGAGTCATAGCCACGAGTGATACCAAAACAAAGAAACTGGATGCCACTGCCATGAGCTTGGCTGTGACCGATGAGAAAGGCTTCTCCATCAAGTTCCAAATGAGGAAACGTGTATGACCGAAAGCCATATCCTGAAACAAGTCCTCATGTTCCTCGGTTTCCACCTCTGCCTCGAGTTCCCGTTGTATCTTGAGCTGTTCATTGAGTTCATCTTGCCGTTCCTCGAACGAGATGCGGCAGCAGCGATGGGTGTTCTTGATACGAACACCCCAGTAGTTGATCTCCTCCAAAAAATTGCGTGGGCACAATTCATCTTTGATCCAGAGAACTCCAGTCCTATAGAAGTTGAAGATGTTGTGGAAGATGTCTGGATCCCTGTCAAAGAAAAACTCATTGTTTTGGACAGTGTAATCATCACAGAGATCGAGTTTCCTGCTGTGGTCCGTATATGTTGCAAGTCGGCCAATTCTTGTCTTGGGATATTTTGCTGCAACCCTGTAAGAGATCTGGTAGACCTTGCCTCCTACGTTGATGTTTAGCATGTAGTTTTTAATCGGTGAGGACAGCTTACTGGGGGTTGACATCAATCTCTCGTCTTCATCGTCTTCATACTCAGCATAGATGTCATATATATCCTTACTTAATTCCTGCATTGAATTCCATGGTTTTACCCAGTTGTGTTGACCAAAAGGTAGCTCAGAATCCTCTGGATCCTTGGGAGCAGGCACCGAGACCCCAAGTTTGTAATTGGGGAAAAGGCTTTGCCTCCTGCGTTTAAGCTTGATCATGGTGCCAGTGTCCTCTCAGCCTGGCAGATGCACAGGTTACTGGGGCTGGAGAGGCATTAAATGCCTCTAATACCTCTGAGTCAGACCCCTGAGCAACTGGAGGGAAGAAGCACCGACTAATGTTGCTGACAGAGAGGATCTGAGTGCTTAAAGGTTTAAATGCTATGATCCTCTTCCCTGATGTCTTTCATTGCCATACAGTACATTCACCAATCTCCAATAGAGTATGAGTATGATGCACGCACTCTCCAACAAATATCTTGGCGCTATATGATGATATGGAGTTGATAAAATGATACAAACTTAATTGTCAAGATGTTTATTTTTCGATGTTTTGTAGGAAAGACATTTATTTACAGAGATTTACTTTCTGAAAGTAAAAAATGTACTGCAAATTAATACTCTAACTGCAGAAATAATAGTGTTTTTATTTTTATTTTTGGCTGGAAAACTGGAAAAAATGCAGCATAGGTGCTATGCTGTAAGATCTTAAAAAGCAATGTTGTGGTACTAACCCCACCAAACACAACAATGACCAAAAGTAATTTTTTTGATGACCCTACATTGCACTTAAACCATCAATGAGCATACAAGACAAAAAAAACATTGACCAGTGTAGCCAAAGGCTTTTAATCGGAAGTAGCTAAAATGGGCTGCCAATTGTTGCCAGATGACGTCATAATGGCAAGTTCACTTATCTACTGTATATAAATATATATCATTTAGAGAGTGTCAGAATCTAGATACGCTTTGCCCAAGAAATTGATTTGTTGCTAGGCTTTTATAAAATGTCATAAAAGCAGCGAGGAAGCCACTATATCTTGTGAGAAACTGATAAATTGCCAAAACAGGCATTGTTACAGTTATTTGTATATCATTAGTCATGTCTTGTTTAACTTTGTATAACAGCATGGCCAAATATTATGACTTCACAATTTGGGATGTTTTATTGCATATGAATGCATTATACTTACAAAATCTGTAACACATTTTTTGAATTAAAGGTGAAGACATCACTTTTGTTCACTGCTATATGGCAGTTAATTGATTTTCCAACTGAACATCAAAGCATGCTGCAAAAACAAGCCGATTTTATGAGGATTGGGGCTTTCCTGAAGTTGTTGGAGATGTTGATGGAACTCATGTCCACATGACTGGTAAACAAGGAGACATAACAACAGAAAGTTTTGGACAATGCAAAGCATTTTTTAAGCTGGAGTCTTGCTTCTTTGTTGCCATCTCAGCTTGAAGCCTGCAATTGCAGTTATTTTGTTTATTAGGTTGCCCACACGATGGCTCCTCAGTGCAGATGAATGTGATAAGGTGATGTGTGGCTGTATGATCAAAGTATGATCAAATGAAAATTCTCACCTGAAAATGATTAAAATGAGATTAAATCTAACAGTTACTTACCTCATATCACATCAAACCATCAGAATGTTAATGTTAACAACGACGGCACTGCATGACTATGCATCCTTACATGCGATATGGATTACTAGCCGGGACTCCTTTAAGTTACAGACATGATGTAATGATGCAAAAAGATAGAAATAAAGTAGATGGTTACTGGCTGGTTATGTACTTGCCCAAAAATGTTACATTACAAACTTTTAAATATATTTAATTACAATATTTCAATGTCTTACATTGATGTTACAGGTACATTGAATAATTGGTCTTGTGCTGCTGTGACTTCATGTGAGAAGGCTCACTGTTGGCTGATTCAGAGGTGACAACACTTTAGCGTCACCTGCCAACACTTGATCTTAAATTTCATGCCAGCTTCCCAGCAACATCACTTACTGTACCTGTGAAGGTCTTACGCAAGAGTTCAGAAGTTGAAATAAGTGTTTTTTTGACAAGTTGGGCAGTATAAAGAATTTGCCATAAAAGAATAAATCTTTACCAACCACTGAAATGCATCTCAGACGGCAACGTTTTAATCTGAAATGAACTGTAATTGAGGTTACACCAGCACCATTCATTACGCTTGTGCTGCTTCTGCAATATGAAGTTCTAAGTATCCGTTTGCATCTTGATTATTTTGACATCAAGTCTAGAGTTTACCAGTAATTCTGAAACTGATGGTAATTACACGAGTTCATATAAATGCTATTATTCTGATTTCAGTGTAGCTTTAAGTGCAGGAGACCAGAATTGGTGTCTGGCTCAGATCATGAACCTAACCTAGTCTCAAGGCAGCCAATAAAAACAATCAAATATATGCAATCAAATAATTAAGCCTAACGTTAACTTTCGTTTCAACCAAAAAATAAACGTTTTTTAAACTTTAATTTTATTTTACGTTTGCAAATGTTTCCTTTTCACAATACAGAGCATTTTGTTCCCTTGCACACTGCTATAAAAAGGTCACAGGAACAGCACACAAACATACAAAATAGTTTTAACAAACTTCATTTTTTAAATACATTTTCCTCTACCCTGGTACAGTGCCCAACCATAGCAAAATTGTCTCAGTCAAATGTATACAATCTTATTTACAGAGGAACATTTGATCAAAGTGCTTGAGGAATCCTGATTATGTTTTTCAGAGAGGGATATATACAATGTTTTACAAATGTTGTAACAGCACTTTTCCCTATAGAGCTTTTAAACCCAGAAAGACACACAAAGCTTCATAATAATGCATCTCTGGGAAACAGTGTCTTTTAAAGACATGGTCATCTAAAATATGCATTTTCATTTAAATATTTCAGGCATCCACACACACTACTGGCCATCTAATCTGCATTCTGGGTCTCCAGCTATGCCGTCATCCTTGTAAATTGGAATTAAGTCTGCTGAATCATTTTGGGACTGTTATGGTGTACGTGATGGTATAAACCCAGGCCATCAGAATTCCTTGATGCTTTTGGAGAACACTCAGCGTGAGAAGGGTGCAAATACTTTCTCGTACCACAAATGACATCCTCTTATTGGAGAGACAGAGAGAAAAAAAAAAAAAACCTTGGAAATGCACTTGAGAAGGCAGCTGGTTGTGAAACCGCAGCAGTTGCCATTAGTGCCAAGTGGCTAGTAAATAAACTGGATCATCGTGGAGGCTTGGGTTATGACAAGTCGTCTTCTGTGTTAACCATTGAAATCTGCAGAAAGATGACAAGAAAATTAGGGGACTGAAGGTCCAGACGCATTACAGTCCATTAGTATTGACCAAATTGAAAATGGCGTCTGGCGTAAAATATAAGTACTTAAGAGTGATTTTACAAAACCAAATTCCAGAACTAACTGCCACTCTTTACTTTCAGCATTACATCAAAGAAAAAATAGCTCGAAAGAAATTCTTCCTAACAAAAAATAAATAAAATATTTTTTTTCAATAATAAAGCACAGATAATGAAAATGCTGATCATGCACTACTCACAGCAGGGTACGTGTGGCCTACAGAAGCGCTGTGTCTGCTGATATCGATATTGAGGTCTTCCTCTGTGGTCTTCAGATATACTGGATTATCGAAGTTCATGCTCTTCTTATTTTTGATCTGCCAATTGCGCCACATTAAGTAACCGCCGGCAGCAGCCATGGCCAATAGCACTGTAGACAAAGAACAATGAACTGAATAAATCGATAACAGCTTGAGTGTACAGACAGTGAAAAAGTTCCATTAAATAAGTAAAAATGACTCAATGTCCGACAAATTCATTTTTCGTTTCTGTGTGACATGCCCAAACTTCCTGCTTTAGTATTTTTAGTAGCTAAATGGCTGTTATATCATCACAGGCATGAACTTATAAAGGGGAATTGATTGGACTAAAACAACTCCATTGGATATGATTAGACAACGTTTAGGACTACACTGACATGTGTGACCCTGGACCACAAAACCAGTCTTAAGTCGCTGAGGCATATTTGTAGCAATAATCAAAAATACATAGTATGGGTCAAAATTATTGATTTTTCTTTTTTGCCAAAAATCCTTGGGATAGTAAGGAAAGATCATGTTCCATGAAGGTATTTAGTCAGTTTTTTTACCGAAAATATATATTCAAATTTTTGATTAGTAATATGCATTGATAAGATCTTCATTTGGACTTTAAAGGTGATTTTCTCAGCATTTAGATTTTTCTGTTCCCTCAGATAGTTGTATCTCGCTCAAATACCGCCCCATCCATCCAAATCATACATCAATGGGAAGCTTATTTATTCAGCTTTCAGATCACAGAAAATTAACACTTAGGACTGGTTTTGTTGTCCAGGGTCACATAAATGACTTATGACATCTTTTATTTATAGGAAAAAAAATAAATAAATAAAAAAAAAAAAAAAAAAAAAATCACCCATTCACTCTTATTATTCACTCTAAATGGATGAAATCTGAATTAAACACAGATGTACAGCATAGACCATAAATCATGCAACTGTTTATTAAACATATTACAGGAGTAGAAACAATGTACTTACACACAGGTAGTATAGCCCAGGCTGCAGCAGATCCTTTGGCTGATGAATTTACTTCATGTATGGAGGTGCTTATGTTTCCTTCTAATAAAAAATAAATAAATCCAATGTAAAAGACCAAAACAAACTACATCAAGAGTCAGCCAAGCGAGATAATATTTGAGTAATGGTGTAAATGAAGTTTGGATATGAGAGGGGAAGCAGACAAGCAGAAGCAAAAGGATGAATAGAACTTCGGAAAAAAACTGACGAATACTTTCATAGCCACTATTTCCAGTCATTTTATTTAGAATGAGAAGGTCGTCTATTCTAAACGCAGTGTTTGACTACAGTTAGGGTTTTAATTCCAGATTTAGATTAAAGTATATGGGAGGCAACTAGTCTTACAGCCCCAACTGGTTCAGAGGCAAACTTCGGTATTGCAGATGCTTTAAAACAAAATTATGTTTATGAGTATAAACACCAGAAGCTCCATTTTCAAATGCGTTCTATAAATAATCCAACGACAGTCAATGATACAGTCCAAAGGTAGAACAACTTCAGCAGTCCCCTAAGGTTTAAGCAGAAATGAAGCAGGAGACCTTAGTTGCGACCATTAGAGATCCAGGAAATTATACAAAAATATAAATACCTCACAATATGTGCACATATTAGCAGAGATTAGCGCTAGGTCAAGCTCCCAAAACCTCATGGTATTGATTTTATTAACAGGTCAGGAGTCATCACACCAATCAGGCTACCTCGATGCAAGCTTATAGGACATGTTAACTTGCCACTTCTACAGTAAAGCCGTCTATCGTTATGGCGGTAAGCACATTTAAAGGCATTGCTCTCCATGCACAAGCAATTAACATCCTAATAACTGCTTTACCTTTAGGGTGAATTGGGTGAGGGGTCACCCTCCCCGCATCTCGAGGGGCGGCAGTAGGTGCCTCTGTCACAAGAGAGCAATACAGAGCCATAGCAATACAATAGCTAATTCTTAGGTTTACGGTAACTTTTGCAACTCGTTTTTAGCGCAGCAGTCAGAATAACGATGTCCAACAATGATGGGTCATGAATGAAAACAAATGAATGGTACACACACACACAAAATTAACAATGCAAATGAAAGCTTGATCAGCAATATAACCGTTACAAAGTGATAGTTACGTGCCTCGTCTGCAGCGCAGGCCATCCGAGGTGAGTGTTTGACCTTGAGGACACACGCAGGTGAATTTAGGGGAATGTTTGTTAACTTGTGGAGCTGGCAGGCACATGAAAGAACAGCCTCCATTCTCCACCTTCTCGTTACACCAGTTGGTCCCTGATTTAAGAAAACAACAACATCTGGTTACTGCCAACATCTCACTAAACTCCTCAACCTTCGATTCCTTCTACACAGACTTTTTGAGTCACAGATAGATTCAAGATAGATTCAGGACACACCAGACAGCTGAATTAGCTCATGGTACACAATGATGTCTTGGGGTTCATTGAGGTTGCTGGCAAGCAGAGTTACATCAGATCCTGTGAACTTGTTTGCACCGTAAATTGCTTCATTTTCACCGTCTGTCCAGAACACTCGATCCTGGGATGGGGCAAAGAGAAAAAAAACCGCGTTAAAACGGGTCACCAAATGCTTCCGTATAACATAATTCAGTACCACTATGAATCCATTGTAGTTGGTGCACCTCAAAAACAGTTAGCGCAAAAGGGTGGGCCAGGTAGTCTGGTGACTGCAGCACCTTCCGGCGGTTGTCTCCATTCAAGTCTACACTACAAAGCATGTGCAGCTTTGAATCCACCCAGTAAAGTCGGCCCTTGATCAGATCTACAAGAAAAGAATAACGGTCAGGGGATAATCCATGATTCTGGCTGGTTGCTAGATGGTCACACAATGCCTAAGTCGATAGATCCCATCCCTTAGGTTTCTTGTTGGACCACAGTACTTGAGCTTAGCTGGTTTGGTTTTTACTTGGGGTTAATTCTAAGCAAAGCCTCCAGAATTACCTAAACACCAATTCTGCCAGGTAAAGGCATGTATTTTGTTACAGGGTCACATCTAAAACATCTGCAGGACTCTGGTCCACCAGAAAGTGAATTTGACCACTCTACTGTAGCATATTCATTCATTTTCTCACCTGTCAGATGGTCTACCAAGCATAGATGTTTAACTGATTGTACAAGTGTGTTGAAGCAAGGTTTGAACGAAATTTTCCAGGATTGTGGGCCTCCAGAAGCAGAGTTTAAAACAACCCAGCCCTAACCCAAAGTATGAGCAATAGCAACTGATTTAGCAAATGCCACTAACTTGTGGAATATCAGGAGGATACCCTTGTTGCAGAGGTAGCCAAAGCTGCTCTTGGAGGTTTACCATTCAGAAGAGCTTAGCTCCAACTCTTATCCAATACACTTGATCCAATGTGTTCTGGATTACTTCAATAACTGGTAGGTCTGTTGGAACTGAAATCTGCAGAAAGGTAGCACCTCCAGAAGCAGGATTGGCTACTCCTGCCTTACTCGTTCAAGTTAATTCAAATAACTAAAACATTACGCACCAAGAGTGATTCCATTGGGCCACTGAATGTCTGTCTCTACTAGGACCTGTCGGTCAATCCCATTCATACCAGACTTTTCAATCTTGGCTGGCTCGCCCCAGTCTGACCAATACAGGAACCTGTAATTGAAGGACAAGGATCTTACCTTTATATCGGCTCAAACAAGAGTACAACTTCACTAATTTTCAGATTTGCTCAGTTTTTTTTTTTACTTTTAGAAAGCAGTGGAAATGTTTTGATAATCATATTACCCTGAGAGAGGATCTACAGCAATAGAGGCTGGTTCCCTTAGGCCGCTGTTAAAGAGTATCTTCCTCCTGGTCCCATTGAAGTTGGCCACTGCTATGCTCTTACTGCCCAGGTCTGACCAGTAGATGTTTTTGTAAATCCAGTCCACTGCAATCCCAACAGGCATCTGGACATTGTCAATCACTTTCATATGACTTCTGGCCTCCTGCTTATCCAATACTGTGCTGTGGGGGGGAAAGCGCCAAATCACAGGGCAAATATAGGTTAAGCCATTCCAAATTGGTTGGAAAGACATTTATGCATAAATTCTTATTCCTGCAGCAGCTCTCATACAATGTTGCTTTAGTTTAAAGTTGCTAACTTTCGGCTAAGTCAACAACGCTTACCTAAAAATCGCTTTCTGCCCCAGGTCAGCCCAGAATATTGTCTGCTGAATGAAGTCCGCATCTACAGCTACGGTGTTCCGCAGTTGTTCCACAATCTGAGTATATTCTCGCCGCTCCAGTCCTAGTTTACGGATGTCTCTTCGATTGGTAAAAATAAGACAGGGCTCTTTGCCTAGAAATGTAAAAAGAGGGTACCATAAATGCTGGGGATCCAAGTTACTGGGACTCTTTGGCTTGCTTTGAACAAGTAGCATTACTGATTCTACATGTCTAAATTACTGAAAATCAACTGTATTGTTAACACAGGTGTACATATATATATATAAAAAGGTTGAATTCCAGTTGAAATTGAATAGCTCTTACCTACAGCCTTACACACTCCAGTCATGGGATCCATCTGGTAGCCATTGTGACACTCACATTTGTATCCTCCTTTAAGATTGATACATATTTGACTGCATATGCCAGGGTTGAGGCACTCATTAACATCTGTGAAGAAACAATCATAGCCTTAGTTCGTTTTAAAGAACATTCAACAAAAATACATTTTTAGGACCCAAGATAATCAATACAAAAATCATTTTTTCTGACTACATTTGAACAGCATGTGTGGCTATTCATACCACCGCAGGTCTTGCGATCGATGAGCTGGAGTCCTGGCGTGCAGTCACACTCGTAGCCAATCGTCAGGTCACGGCAGATGTGCGAGCAGCCTCCATTATTGAGCAGGCATTCATTCATATCTAAAACGAATGGTGCATGGCTGCATTAACCACCAAAAATTTCAATGTGGCGTATTCATGGAAGATGCACGGAAATTACTGTACATGCTCAGATTTACATGGATCAATAATTCAGAGGGGCTCCATATGATCAATGCCCCTCAGGGTGATACTCTATGTCCTTGGATCATGTTTGAAAACAGGGAGCATGCTACTTAGTATTGAATCCATGCTGGACAAATGTGGCACATTAACTCATTGTGTTTTATGATTTGGTTGATTTTTTTTTTTTTTTTTAAGCCCATGACAACTAGGACTTAGCATCAGATGTCATGGCCACGGATTGCTGGCTGAGCATCTGATGCAAACAAAATTGGAACCACTTTGAAGTCATCATTGGATTGGATGAATGTGTGTCACATCATTTCTGCCTGGAAACAAAGATGCCTTGATGCCAAACAAAACTGTTTACAATTGGGACAATGAGCACTTAACAGGATCAACTAAATCAGTGTTTCTCAACCATGGTCCTGGATGCCCCCCCCCAACACTGCACATTTTTGCGTGGCTCTTATCGGAGACACCCATTTCAGGTCCTGTAGTTTCTTCTAATGAGCTCATGAGTTAAATCAGGGGTGTTTGATTAAGGAGAAACACAAAAAGTTCAGTGTTGGGGGGCACCCAGGACCAGGGTTGAGACACACTGAACTAAATACACAATTTTTAGAAGTATGTAAAATACGAAGAGTTCGCAGCATAGATTCAATTAATACAAGTCCAAGAGTTTTACACACACCTGTCTATCATAGTGGGGACATTTCCACACCCCTGACATGATGCGGCACAAAACCAAACATGATTGGTTGTCAGCCATATGGCCTTTTTGGTGGTTCCCAGACATGAAACTAATATCAACTTGTCAAAGATTACAACTAGTTGTGCTAGTTAAATATGGTAAAGAACAGGCAAAATTACTTTCTCGGTCCACAAACTGTTTTTTTTGGTCATTTTTGCATGGTATCCCATTATGACCAAGTAAGTCTGCAACCAAACATGATTTATAGAAACATCATGGTTTTAAACTTCTCAAAACATCTGTTGTTTTCTTGTTCCACAGAGAAAAGTCTTTTAGTTTTGGAATGACAATGAAAATTAACTTTTCATTTCTGGGGAAAATATCAGTTTAACGCCATAGAATACAACATTATTTCCACTTGATTCACATTGTCGATTACAAGGGTCTTTTAAAGATGACCCAAGTGTGAAGACATCCTAAACGTGTTGAGAAACCATTCGAAAATGACTCTGCAACAGATGCATTAACAGCAGGGAGGATTTCCTGTACAGCATCACTCTTACCCATTCAATGGTCCATTCACACCCCTAACATCTGGAACCTTTTAAGCAGCATTTAGGTCAAAACAGACAGCTTGAAACAATTTACTCAAACTTTCAGACTCAACAACCCCGTCTAACAGACTACTGTTACTGAGAGAACTAATGATACTGCAGGTTCTCCCTCTTGATGCTTCAGTCTGCACTTAAGTCCGTTAGAGCACTACACACAAATTAAATCATTTCATCTCTTTAGTCTGAAAATTCTCACTGATCTACATTTACAATGCTTCCCAAGTCATTTTACTGAATTGTGATAGTTTTGTGTATTTCATTATTTGTATGTTGAACTATGATTTGCTTTTAATTTTTGAATCTATTTAATCATCTTCAAGCAGCCTTTGATTGCAAGAAAAGTTGATAGCCCAATTGAGTTCTGCACAGTTAAAAACCTAAGCTCTTTTACAATTTATACTTCATACTCGAGTCATAATTGTTAAACTTTATAATTTGCCAATTCTGACATTAGGGGAATTATTATGTGTCATAACAGTGAAACTCTAAAAACAGTAATTATGTAGTTCTGTGAAACCAGCACAGCAGTTACACTGTTCTAAGAATAACCCCAATTAAACATGTTCCTGACACATACAAGATATTCTGCTCAAAGCTGTGTGCGCACGGAAAGACCTTTTTAGACACATTCAAACTTATAAAGAAAATACGTCAGCATGCGTAATGAAAAGAACAGCAAAACACTTGTACTTACTGCACTCTTTGATGGGTTCATCACTCCAGTCAGGACAGTCACGGACCTTATTACACACTTTACTCATTTCAATACATTCTCCACTCCGACACTTGAACTGGTCAGGACCGTTACACTGAGTTACTGAGCAAAGAGACAAGGAGAGTAATTTCACTACATTAACAAAAACAAAAACAAAAAAACTATGTGGCTAGTCAAAAACAAATTGTTATATGGCTGATTTAATAATTGGTGCAGTGTTTGCTTTACATTTTATGCTGGTGAATATTAAAATATTTTTAAATTATATTATATACCACTGTTTACTTTCCTATTTAGCTTACATAATCGTGCTTGTAACCATTCTGTTAATGGTCGTACTAAAATCTTTCTCGGATTTTAAGGTAGAGTATTTTTCCAGTTTAACAGACTCACAGTTTTTGCAGTTGACTTCGTCTGTGCCGTCTGCACAATCTCGGAAGCCGTTGCACTGGCGGCTGCCATGGATACAGCTGCCGTCATCACACTTGAACTGGTCGGGTCTGCAGGTACGGGCAGCTGGAAATGACAAAGACAAACAGAGACCAGTTAGTAATCCAAAACATGCAGAAAACAATGGTGCAGTTTCCATGACAATATGTTCCAGGCATGTATTAGAAAAAAAAAAAAAAAAAGGACTGAAATATGCATAAAACAAAAGGTCCAATTTCCTTGATGGAAACGACAATTATTTGCAATTGAACTGCCTATGTGCTACGTTGGCCGGCTGCGAAAAACTTGACCCCACCCACAAACACATCGTTTTATCGCTTTACAGCTTCTCTAATCTCAGCGAGGTCAGCGCAGGATTCACAAACCCAGTTTATTTGGACCAGCAGCTCCACTCAATCACAACCTGCAAGTATGATAAATAACAGATGCTTATATATTTCCACCAAGTGTTTAAAGAGACTGAATCTTAGAACTGCTTCGAACTAATGTATGAAAATCGCTAGAAAATGAGGTGATTTTGAACGCACCTTGCATGCATGTAAACCTATTGTAGGAAACTCCCTAGAGAATATTTGGAGCCTTAAAATGGCATAATAGGAGCACTTTATGAATAAGGCTGAAATATATATGCATTTCAGTCATATATAATAAAAACAACAAGCCCACTTACAGCAGTTCTTCTCGTCGCTGCCATCCTTGCAGTCTGGATCCCCGTCACAGCGCCACTTCCTGTGTATGCATTCCCCAGAGCCACACTGCATCTCGCTGGAAGAGCACTTGGCCGGTGGTGTGGGGTTGCGACCGCAGCGCTCTGGCGACTCGTCCGATTGGTCCTGGCAGTCCACATCGTCATCGCACAGCCAGCTCCTAGGAATGCAGGTATTATTTCCACAAGGGACTTCGCTCGGGCCGCAGGAGGCAGGACCGCAGTCCTGTTCGTCGCTGCCGTCCCCGCAGTCGTCCTCACCATTACAGGCGAAATTATGAGAAACGCAGCGGCCACTGGCACAGGTGAACTCCAGAGGAGCGCATGTGATGTTACCTAAATAAGACGTCACAGGAAAAGGGATCAACAAATGATTCAGGATTTCAGAATAATAATGTGGAAGCCTCAATTTACCTCAACAATTGTCTTTCTGTCTTATTTGAATCAGTGTTATTAACTAAAACGTATTATAATAATAATAATAATAATTCAGAAATCAACTTGAAATAAGTTTGAAAGATGAAAGCAGATGAAAAAGGTGACTTGAAAATGAGAAATGCAAGTATACTGAAATAAAGCTACTTTACCTGGGAACATGAAAAACTAAATGACTAAAACATCAACTTAAGCTAAAGCTGTAATAGAACACTTTCCCAAAAAGTGGTTTTAGAACAAATAATACTTATTAGAATAAATAATAGGTATTAGAATGAAAGAATGATTAATTCTATATTTTTCTATAACATGCATTTACATAAATGACCTATTCTAGACTAACTCAAACAGAGCTTAAAAGAAACACCACATTTTCTTTCTTTCTCTATGAATCTCAGTGACTCATTTCCAACTATTACCTTTCCACGCAAAGCAGCAGGAGATGAGACGAGCGAAACTGAACTCGGATTGATTTTAAGAGGCAGTTCAGCCGGTGTTGTGTCCAGTGACTCACCACAATTAATCTCGTCCTCTCCGTTGTCGCAGTCTTTCTCACCGTCACACTTCCAGAAGACCGGAATGCACTGCGTGGAGCCGACACCACAGCTGAACTCGTTCACTCGGCAGGTCCTTGTGTCTGACAGCACAAAAAAACCATACCACTTCATTCACCTCAGTCAGCAGGTTTCACAACTCTACAAACAATTCAGTGAAAAAGCATGCTTAGGCGCATAATCCTGAGATTTGGATCTTGAGTTACATCAGAAAGGGATTTGATGAAATAACCCACTGTAAGTGCTTGCCAGGGTTAGCATAAATCAAACATCGCTTTACAGCATGAAACTTGGGTGTAAACCTTCACATGGAAACAACCTTTAGACTGGTGTGACCCATTAGGCTGAAACATTCCCCTTTTGGCTACACTCCAAACAACGGGAAACGTAATATCAAAGGAGGAATGGTGCTGCAGGTCTGTTGCGTAATACATAAAACCTCATTTCTTTGATTACTCGTTACTGGAAAAAAAATAAAGAAATAACGCTGTTAGTAACGTTGTTTGTTTATAACGTCATCATCATTCCCCATCAATGGTCACAAGCCTCCGGGTTTTCAACCAAAATATCTTAAATTGGGTTCCTGAAGACAGACAGAACTTTTTACAGCTTTGGAATGGCATGGGAGTAAGTGATTAATGACAACACAGTCATTTTGGGGTGGAGTAACCCTTCAAAGAAAAAAACTAAACAAAACGTGTGTGACTCGTGTGTGTTTATAGCCCCCCGTGTGCACAGATACACGCATTGTTGGTCCCTTTCCATTTTCTGCTGACTAACTTTCCAGCAGCTGGTCAAACAAGACTTGATATAGAGGGCTGTCATGCATGACTGCACGTACACGGATACTCTGCGCTCGACTGTATAGAATTCACAACCACTGTACACTAATAAATCTCCGTTATGATAAAAGCCTTAAACCATTAAATTCTTTAGTTTCCTGCAAAAAACAAGGACATGCAATAGTGCTTTTATAATGGCTTTCATGAAGAACTAACACAGGAGTGTCTCTAAAAATAACCCCCACGAGAGATAAAAGACTCTTGCTAAAGTTAAAAATAAACAGGAAACTGTATGGTCAAGCTTTGAAGGTGACATGCCCACTCAGAGTTCACCCGGCGAACACAGTATCGCTGAATAATTACGGTGTGTTGAAATGATGAAATGGGACTCACGGCACATTTCGATGCCCTCGTCCGAGCCATCTTCACAGTCTGGTTCTCCATCACACTGCCATCTCTTGGGAATGCACTGGCCGCTGCGGCAGACGTAGTCCACCTCGGCACAGGTCTTCCTCACTGAAACGATCAGTAGATTTTAAAACAGGCTCAAGGGAAATGAAAAACAAACAATGCATAAGAATGTCTGTTCGAGTGTACTTGAAATGCTAACGACCCCTAGGTATCCAAGCGGAGATTTATAACGCTTGTTAAGGATTCTGAAATGCAAATCTTAGACTTCGGCATGTAGTTTGACCACTTAAGCAGCAATATGCATTGCAACGTGGAACTACTTCAGAAATTATTTACAGCTGGGTTGTAGGCTGGTTGAAATAGTAGTTCAGAAAACTGCGCCATTTACTAACTACCACAGTTGAACTTGCTTGCGGGAAAAAAATTAAATACAATGGCATAATATAAAATAATACAGCAATATATTTTAAGTATACATTTATTTATTTATTTTTTAAATACTTGACAAAAATCAATTAAATGAAGTCAAAAGACTTAATGAGTTTGATTAAAAATATAGTAATAAATAAATAAATAAAATGTAAATAAATAAAAACACTTTTATTAGCAAGGGCACATTAAATAAAAAAAAAACCTAAAAAAAAAAAACCAAATTGTTAAACATTGCTAATAAGAATAAATGCTTATTGAGCAGAAAATCATCATAAAAAAAAATCTTGTGACACTGGAGTAATGATGCTAAGAATTTACAGGAATAAATTGCATTTAGGCAATCTAGCACAAAAACGACAGTTATTTTAAATTGCAATATTATTTCAATATTTGTTTTTAAATAAATGATGCCTTTATGAACCATGACACACACACAAAGACACATTTGCTGTGACTAGGCACTAGACACTACCACATAAACGTCAGTTATTTTCCTAAAGCCCATCTAATTTTGCTCATATCACTTCGAAGTAAAAGCGATAACCTGTCTTCATCTTTGTGGAGTCATTCTGTCACCCGTCAACATTTCAAAGTGTTTGAATGAGGTCTACAAAAACCAGCTCTGCTCCACAGGCCTGCGCATTTTTGCTTAACTCAGCAATGGATATTGATTTAAAAGAAAACGCTTCAATCCTAGAGAGGCGCTTTAAGACGGACACTCTTTGAATCCTACAGTATGAAGTAAAGAGCAGCTCCCCCCTGTCTCAGACACATTCACAGTCTCTTCATGTCCACTCACAGCACAAGTGCATACTCGGAGCAGGAGGCCTCCTGCAGACTGAATGGCAATCGGAGATGGAGCAGTGCAAACTGACAGATCGACATTCTCAACAGAGCCCAGTGTTTACTGCCACTGCTGGGATACAGTAACATGCTGCAAGGGAGGCAAGGCACAGTCTTTGTTTCGGCCTTTATTTTTATGTCCAATGTAAATGCATGCTCCAGCATTTGATTATTACATATTTACCAAGTTAAAGGCCTGTGGTAAAATATTTAGCCATACAGAAAAATCTTTACATTTGCTGCTCAAGAAACAATCATTACCAGTGATCCTTCAAATCATTTCTGCTGCTTAATGTGTTTGTGGAATCTGTATTACACCAGCATTCAAAAGTAGATAACACAGATAGATATTTCTTTCTAATAAATGTAGACATTTATACTCAAATCCTAATCATAAAGGAGGTCCTGGCTTCTCGGAGGAAACACCCCTGAGTAAAAGGTGAAGGGGGCTAAATGGGAACACTAGGATCCAAAAAAAGACTTCAGTTCATTTAATCTGTGCCGAACCCCATCTGTAATTTCTTTCGCATCAATGACCCAGTTAGCACACAGATGAGCGTTATAGATCACCTAAGTGGAAAATCCTTCACGTATCAAACCATTTGATGTTCAGTCATACTATGAAGGAACGTCAACTTAACAAGCACTGTCAAAAATCAATATTTACATTTTGTTGTGCTTCGTTCAAACTGCAAGCCAATGGTTTTCTTCCTCCTTTATGACAGATTGGCCAAGAGTTACATCAGCTCTGGAGATCAGGACTATCAGGGAAATCCCACACGGCTGGTAGGTGTGAGCCTCAAGTCAAACACGCCCACACATCAGAACAATGACGTATGTTGTGCCGCTGAGCTGATGTAACTCTCATACACACCAATGCACACAGACTCACTCACCGCAGGACGTCTCGTCGCTCCCGTCCGAGCAGTCCAGGTCTCCGTCACACTGCCACACAGACGGGATGCACCGGCCGTTCCCACACTGGAACTGAGACTGCTCACATTCTGTTCGGGAAGCTGCGAGGCAGAAAGAGGCGGCGTCAGAGACTTCTGCAGTCAACCTTCTAATGCATAAAACTGGACATTATCTTCAGTAATGAGTTTTTTGTTTTTTTTTTGCCAAAAATCCTTAGGATAGTAACTAAAGATCAAGTACTAAGTCAATTTCTCACCGAAAATATATTAAAACTTAATTTTTAATTCGTAATATGCAGTGATAACTTTTAAAGGTGATTTTCTCAGCATTTAGATTTTTCTGTACCCTCAGATTCCAGATTTGCATATATAGTGGTATCTCGGTCAAATATTGCCCTATTCAAATCATATATCAATGGGAAGCTTGTTTATTCAGCTGTAAGATCATGTATAAATCCTAATTTCGGAAAATGAACACTCACGACTGGTTTTGTTGTCCAGGGTCACTTATACAGTACTGTGCAAAAATCTTAGGCCACTAGTATTTTCCCCATAAAAAAAATAAATAAATAAATAAATGGTTTTAATGGGTTAGTTTTGCGGTAGCGTTATCAGTTTACATTTCCAAACATTATTTTTGTCATTAATTGTAAAAATGCAGTGAGATTATTGTCTGCACTTCCTACATTTGGTTTTGTTGGTTTTGATTGCTGCCATTATCCACATTTCAAAGCTGCTTTGGATAGAAACATCTGCTAAATGACTAAAATGTAAATAAAGCAGCAGTAGTAAACAAAAAAAAAGTATATATTATAATTTTCATGTTTAATTCATGAAACAACGTTTTCCGGAACATTTCTACAGCTCTGTGGAGTGCTGCTTAGTGGTGCGGAAGCTCTCAGTAATAAATCTGTGAACATACCAACAAAAACCTTGACAACCACAACATTTTGAAACGTCTCCGATAAGATGACCTTTCCGCTCATGTTTGTAAAATAAAGCACATGGATTGACTAGTGATCTAGTTATATTGCCCCTTTGTGGAACATCTGACCACATGCCATCAAAAGGGCACAGTATGAACGGTATGGAACGGGTGAATTAACTACAAATAGGATAAAAATAGTTTTTGGCAAGACTAAAGGTGTTCATTTACAGTGTACACTAGGTCTGGAATAAGTCCTTTCAAATTCACAGATTCACCTTTCAAACTCCCATTACCGGTCAAAACATCACAAATGACAAAACCACAACCTCTCAATAACAAACTGCGTTTCTTCTGAATGAGGGCCAGTCCTGCCAGAGCCTCTGAAACAATGCGGTCACTTCATTCATGGCCCCCCGCTGCACCCTTATGACATTAGCCGAAGTCAGCTGCTCGTGTCATGACTGCCTTTCAGTCAAATCAGAACAGTTCAAGATCAGTCCCCAGCTGGGACAGGAACATTACCAATGCTTATTCAATCTGTACCCCTCCATCGACTTACCTCAAAGATCACTAAACAGCATGGCTGACTAGTTATTATGAGCTTAAATATGAGAGTCTTACAGTTTCAGATTACAGTTATCAGATCATGCACATACATGACAGCTGTTCTTGACCGTGACTCTGTTTGAGAATCTTGTCACAGCTGCACAACTTCAACAAATGTTTCAAAAGGCTGAATGCCGCATTAACCTCATCATTTTGTGTAAGTAATCCAACAAGCAAAGTCTAAATATTACATCTCTTAAAATATAATATTAACAATAAATATAACCAAAGGTCACGCAGTACAATTCCTGATAGCAGCTATTAAGTTATTTTGGACTATAAAATCATGTTTTACCAGTTCAAAGCTTTATTAAACTGCAAGACAGCATTTTTGAGAGTAGCATGCTGTTTATACCAGAGCAGCCAAAGCATCTGCCAAATCAGAAAACCCTACTAATTCAACCGATGAGTGCATTGCGCAAACCATTGGCATTTAAAATCATTTTGATGTTTACAAAATGCTGTGCCGACATTCTGTAAACACTCCTTTAAGGAAAACCTCAGTTCTCAGATTTTCTTCTAAGATGTTAAGATCAAGCCTTATTTTCATATGCGTGCAAGTAAAACATTTACCACAAGACTCCCAAAGCTCTGATTCATCAGAATATTTAATCTTTGCTTCATCACAGGCAGATGCTGAGAGGGCAGAAGGGGCCTTAATCTAAAGCACCGCTGGACCATTTGGAGCAGGCTCAAAACAAAACCTGTCCTCACATCAGCACTATATACTCCCGTGAGAAATCAACCATGTGAGGGAAAACCTCAAGTATTTCCTTCAGATAAAATCACCAGAATGCTACTAATTACTTCTAAGCTGTCATTTAGCAAGCATTTTAATGCACATACAGTACCCCTCGTTACAAGGTCAGTTCTCGTAGGAGAGTACTTTGCTCAAGGGCACAATGGAGGCAGGTCATAAATAAGCAATGCTGGGATTTAAATCAACAACCTTTCAGTTACCAACCCACATCGTTAACCACCATGCCACCCCAATCGTGTCGTACTTGCAGTTGAGCCTGGGTGTGAAATATTACAACAACTAAAATTAGCCACCTGTATAGATATGTAACATGCTTAAACCCAATCTGAAAAACTTTCGAATAAATCGTGATTCTTTTAAAACACTAGTAGTCTGTTTTCAAAAATATGAATCATACGAAACCGATGCAATCGGTGTTTGTGGGATTTCTCATTAGAAAACATATGTATTTTACAAGGTACCAGTTTCACATAGATTTTCACGATGATTCCAATAAAATCACTTTTTTAATGGAAGAAATCAGGCACGAAGGCCAAAATATAGGCTACAAATGACATTCAAAGAAAATATTTGCCATAATAAAAGTGTCACAAATATCTTTAAGACCATGTAGTGTGATCAAATCCCTGAATGAATAAATCTTGATTAAATTTTTCTTTTAAATCGATTGAAACTGGTTACTGCTTTAACTAGTCCAAACCAATTGTTAGAACTGTAAGTTACCTGACTCAAAATCATCCTTAAAAGAACAGTTAAGGTGAGTTATGTATGAAAAATGAGTGATTTAAGCACAATACTGTAATCAGTGGAATATTTGAATGACTGTTTAATACATGAATACAGCTACAAACTATAACAGGCCAAGCATTTACATCTGTCCGGCTGAAATCTGAATTATCTAAAAGAATCCTTGAGCCATTCAGATACGGGAATCGTTCAGTTGAATCAGAATCGTTCAATTCCCGTGCCTAATGTTTACATGGAGTAGTAATTAACACACACACACACAAAAAAGCCAGACAGAACGCGTCCTGTGTGAACGCCCCCCTTCCACTGCGCTCGGTCCAGCTACTTTTGAACGCAAGAACGCGTTCTCCGTTAACGCGCTGCTTACACGTTACGTTGTGTACATCTCACGTAGGCTACGTAATATCATGTATAACATATCAACACTTAAAAAAGCAGAATACACCCCGAAGCCAATAAACAGGCCAAGCGGATCTCTGCTAGATCACCGGCTGACATTCGCGTTTCACACGCGCTCCAACCGGAGTCACCTGTTTCATTACCGCAACCAAACACGCCTCGACTCTTTACCGAGCGAAGCAGCGTCCACACAAGCATTTTACATGGAAACACAAAAACGCTCCGTTATAAAATAACAGGCCTGTATGCATAAATAAGTGATCAAACATAAGCAGGCGTTGGCGCATATATGTCCGGCAACGCTTTTGAAACGCTCATGATTACACTTGAAACAAAAAGGAGAAATGATGATATAAAAGCATATAATTCAAACATTCAAATATAATACCACCAATAAGGTTAAATCTAGGCTGGATTGCCAGAAGGAATTCGCAAGGGCCTATACATTTAGACATTTCAATGAGGCATCCAATCAAACGCATTTTCCTCTGAGAGATCCACACGAAACATTATTCTTTGCCGATTTACGCGCAAACGAGATCAAGCAGGTCGGTTTGTTACGAGGAATTTAAATCTCTTCTGAGAATTAGATTGCAACATTGTAACCACAGACGTTCTGAGAACGCGGCATTGTTCTATATGATCTTCCCATGGCAACCATTGTTACCATCCTCGTTCTAAACACTCACCGCGCGAAAATCCACACAGCTGAAGACATACTGGCAGAATGAGGAGCCCCAGAATAGACGTGACCATTTCGCGCTAGAGAGCTGAACGCCGTGCTGTCTGTCTGTCTTTGGCCTCGTCCCTGATATTGTAGCACAGCAGCCGATATGTCTTCGCGGGACAAACAGAAAGCTGCGTGACCCACTGGCTTTTATCTCATTTAGGCAGTTCCCCGGTCAGTCTCTCCACGCACGCGAAGCGCTCACGGAACCGCAATCCATGTCCTAATTTACTGATAGCTTGAACCTGCAGCGAATAACCGCGCCGCTGCCGAACACAGGCGTGTTTTTTTCTCCTTCAACATGTCATTTACACATTGTTAACCCTTTCTGTACCACTTCATCAACTAAACCTGCCCTACACGTACTGTATGGTGCAAACAATCGAGGGATTGAGAAATCAGGAAGCCTAAAATAGTCGTCTTCCTCAGTTTGTGTAAGTTTCATCCAGTTTAAAGTTTATTGAGGGATAGTCATATGCCTTAAGTAGCTTAATGAACCCTTTTAAGAAGATCACTCACTAATTAAACATTTGAATTGAGTTAAGAGCAACAAAGCACAAAACAGAAAATCAATTTCACTTGCTTTTGAATAAATGGGAGATGTGATTAAAAATAATACCAACTCATATAGAAAATGACAATATATTATTTAAACAGGTTCACATGTTTGGCCCTTGGTTTTTACTTCATAATCTGAAATGTTTAAGTATTGTTTCAATATAATTCAGACACTTCACATAACTGAGGAATGTTCCCTCCATTTTTAAATATGACAGATATACACTTTGTCTCAGTATTTATTCTCCTGGTATAATATTGAAATTGTATATATATTAAGTTTGAGGTTATTCAGGTTGACCCTTTTTTATCCGAAGAAATTACTACTTTTATTCTGCGCAGGACATATATACATATACATGGAAATATGTTAGAATAGCACAATTCTTCCAATATTTAGGTAAAGAGTTAGTTATTGCAGTTTTTACTCTTTTTCATTTTGCATGATTCTCTTGCTGCTTTGACAAATTTTGACAGATTAGCACTAGATTCACTCTGAGTTCCTTAATAAAATATGCAGTATTCTGCTTCATTTGACTCGGCTGGATATGGTCACTTTGATCAGAGTAAAGACATGAGGGACAGTGTATCAAACATCTGAGGAGAAGAGTAGTGATCAAAGATCAAGGTGGTTTTTCTTTCTGAAAACAGGATTACACGAACAGGAGGGCGTCTGTTCCCAGATCAGAACTGGACACTAGAACCTTTCATGCATATTGATCCTTATTCAGAGCAAATCAATGTTCCCTGCAGAAGCCGGACAGATTTGTGTGCAAGCAGTATATTTACCCTGTTCATTAATCATTAGTCCTGTCATCTTAGAGTCTTCTCTTCTCATTTGTTAATGAGTTGCTGTTGTCTATGTGAATAAATGTTCAAATATAATGTATTCCTGTAATCAAAGCTGAATTTTCAGCATCATTATTCCAGCCTTTAATGTCACGTGATCATTCAGGAATTATTCTGATTTGCTGCTCAACATACACTTATTATAGGGGCTTGAGCGTGTAGTACACGATATGCATATAATTTAATAGACCTCCTCGTACTGAGCAACTTTGCCTCAAGAACCATTGCTGAAAATCAAATCGTTCATTAATTATTAACAAATATGTTAAAAACCTATTTTGTGAACTAGTCCCTGGTTTTTCGCTCAATATCGATCAAACCACTGCATTAATAATCTATGGACTCTCTAGATCAATAATTATCAAAAAAAACGTTAGAATTTTGGTCAGCTGTAATTGGCTCATTTAGAAAAGGGGAGTGGTAAAGTAAACCATTAAGCCTACAAAACGTAAAAAAATACCTCGAAACCTTACGAAACTTGGCGAAAAAATGTGTCACGTGACAAATCTGCAAAGTTGCATGGAGATTGGACCATAGCTGGCTCTATAACAGCTAAAAATGCCTCAAAAACAAAGTATTTCTATAGAAAATGACCTCAAATTTTTAGAAACAACAAATCGTTATCTCATATGACCGATCTCCTCATTCTGAACAACTTTGCCTCTGGGACTAATGCAGTCAATCAAATCGTTCATTAAATATTCTCAGTTATGTGAAAAACCTACTTATGCAAACTAGTATCAGGTTTTTGGCCCAATCTGGATCAAACCAATACAGAACAATTCTCTGGACTCTCTAGATTAATAATGATGAAACATATTACAATATAATAATATTGAATCTTGTACTTTGGTTAGCTATAACAGGGTCGTTTAAAAAGGGGCGTGGCGATATATACTATAAAACCTAAAAAACATGTGACAGATGAGTCTTCATAGACCTCACACTATAGGTAGCACTTTAACTTTCAAATAAGGCCTCAAAAAAACAATATTTCCATTTAAATCCCACATATATTTACCTATAGACTATATCTTTATATAAGATCATAGACCTAATCGTTCTGAACAACTTTGCATCTGGGATTATTGATGTCAACCAAACAGTTTTGACAAAAAAAGAAAAAAAACACTTTAATAGTTATAACACTTCAACACAGTCTTGTGTAAGAAGTTGCAATTAGTAACCACTAGATGGCAGCGGAAGACCACTAATAAGCGGATTAAACACTAAAACAGTGCTGATGGAGACATTATAACATTTCTATTATAAAATTGACCATTTTGCTCATACACGTTTGAATTTTTTTCCAGATAATCATTACAATGAAACCTGAAAATAACATAAAACTCTTTAAAAGAAAAGACTTGTCAACTTTCATTTATTTCAAATATCTAAAATTGCAAAACAACTTGTCTGAATGTAAGCCCGTGTATGTGTGTGTCTGTCTGTTTGTATTAATTCAATAGTTTAACCATTTCATTTCTGTGTGTGTGTGAGCCTATTGTCCATTTTCGACATCTTCATTGTCAGCCATTGTCAACAACTTCAAAGGCCTTGACAATGCTCGAACCCCGGTATTTGCTGCTTACAGCTATATTTATTGTTTTTATTATTAATAATGTCGAAAGCAATATTTTATGCTTAATATTTTTGTGAAAACTATAATCCCTTTTTAAGGATGTTTTTGATATATAGAAAGTTGAAAAGAACAACATTTAAATGTTTTTCGGCTTCCTATTTAGACTCTTTACAGGAAGTCCAGCTATAACAGCTCAGTTTCCATTTCCTTAAGAAAAAATTTAACACTAATTTTTAATCATCTTAGATTACAATCATTTATTTAACAGCCTCACTTAATATGGCCATGCTGTTACATATGAAATCTCTGTTAGTCGACCGTTTCGAATTTCAAATGGCTTTCTGTGTGTACAGTGTATGTCTAAGAATTAATAAAGAATTACATGCATAACTGTGGACTTAAAATAGTGCAGGAAACATATTGGCTAGGGACACTGAAAACATTATGTATCTTGTAAAATAACCTTTATGAGCCTTTAATGCATTGCTCAGTTTGGTTTCACATACATAATTCAACAGTTAGCTTAGTATGAAGCCATTTAGAGTTCTGTTTTCATTTGGAAAGAATTATATGTGCCCCAGATCCAGTGCTTTTTTCCCTTAACTCTGAAAGGATTCAATTTAATTTTAAGATAATTTACACATATTTACCAAATAACCATATGTGTGAAACACTGATTCGAGGTTCAAGAGTCAACATTTTCATATGTAAGTAAGATCTGGTCTTTTTCATTTCTAACAGTTTGTTTTATTTTCACTGTATTTAGTTTCAGGTAATTATAATTCTCCTCACAACAGTGTACAAACATAACAATAATATCCAATTATTAAATGACTTATAATGTACAATATAATACAATTTTTGTACAATAAAATAATACTTACAGTTATTGCAATAACATTCAGCTGTTCTTATGTTGGGATTAAAAACAACCGTGAGAATATACATTAGGAGTTATTTTCCAGTGAAGAAGCATTTCATAGCAGTGTCTGTGGCTTCTGTGTCATATTCAGATCCATCACATGTGCAGCATTGTGACAAAAACTGACATTTAACAAGCTTTCAAATAGTCAGGTGAATCTCACAAAGCATTAATCAAAAATCAACCAAAAATATGGTACATCTAAAATGAGACGTTATTTGTTTTTCATTTCTTCATTTCTTTAATTCTTTCATAATAATAAAACAACTGGTATATATATATATATATATATATATATATATATATATAT
>JAUCMU010000002.1:2098286-2130490 GCA_032275025.1 Enteromius treurensis
TGGATGAGCGAGGAGAAACTCTTCTTGAACCCTCCTGAACAACATGTTCTGATGTAGGGGCTGTTTGATCATTTTTTTAAAAAGGTTTTCTGACCCTGAGACTCAACTATTTTCTGCAGTTCTCCAGCTGCGGTCCTTGAAGAGTTTTTATCCACTCAAACTCTACTCCTCTCCGTGTATTAAGATGATAGAGACACACATCCTCTTCCAGACAGCTTCATAACATCCTTTTTTATTTCCCCGATGGTGGAAATGGTCATTTTCACTGCTCTAGCTCTTTTTTTAAAGTCACTAATTTGTGAGGCTCAATTATCTTTTGCTGCATATAAGAAATATATTATTAGTTTTTTCTCACTGTGTTGATGATGTTAAGGGATTTTGGGCTTTGTTCTCCCTCCTATATATATTTCTGTGAAACAAGAAACCGTGGATGGATAATGTCATGTCCATAATTACCCTGGAGTGCTCAAAATTGTGAATATGAATGGGAATATACTTCAGAGATATTTTACTCATAAAATATTCTAGGGGTGTCAATAATTGTGGCCAACAAGTATTGGAGAAAAACAATTATTTCACAATTTATCCCAATTGTTTTAATTCAATGATATGTATTTTGTAATATTTTAAATGAAAGATCAAAAGAATAAAGAATGCAGATTTATTTTCACAGCCAGCTTTGCTCAGATTTACCAAGGGTGCCAATAATAGTGGAGAGCACTGTATATAGACACACACACACACACACACACATATATATATATATAAATTCTGTACAGAATGTAATTTATCATAATATTCTATATAAATTTTATTCTGAATATTTTTTAGAAGGCAAAATATATCTAAAATTACATCTAATAATTGTTATACTTTTGTTACAAAATAATGACATTTCTGTTAAAACTATGAGGCAAAAACCTCCATCTGACACTTTTATAAATATTATTATTTTTAATTATCTGGCTTTTATCAGGTCTATGAATATATCATTGGACATTTAATAACTAATACAATTTTAGACCCCAATAATATTTGGAGCCCAATCTGTACCTGTGATGTTTTTCCGGTTCCTGATTTGCGGATGCAGTACAGACCATTCTGTGGGTGAGCGTATGTATCCTTAAATAATCTGCAATCAGTAAATGAAAACAATTAACAATGTAGAGGAGTGAAGCGACACATGAACTAGATGATGGCTTATGTTATCTAATTCTGCCTCTTCAAGCAATTACAACTTCATTCCACTAGAGGCCAGCAACATAAAGAAAATACAGCTTTCATGCTCATATACTGTACATGCCTTCAAATATTGTCTGTATGAGAAACAAAAAGGCTTGGCTTTACTAATCGAAAGGATAAAAAAAAAAAAAACAACAACTATTGACTAACAGTGCATCAAACTGTGAATTGCTACCAATAAAATAAATAACCACAAGCATTGATTTCATTTACCTTTCAACGTTACAGGTTTCCATTGTGTCCACAAAGACAGAGTTAGGCAAATTTACCTGATGACAAAAAAATTGAATAAAAAGGCATTATTATTGTTATGACTAAAAAAGGTCAAAGGTGATCATATGGATTAAAAAATAAACTTATCTTGGCAAACGATGCAACAGAAAACAAACCTTTTTTTTATTTTTTTATAAAATGATGTCAAATCCTCCACACTATTTTGATTTAAAATGTCTGCTTCGGCAGCCAGTGTTGAAGATCTCTCTTTAAAACGCTTAAACTTAGCAGTAGAACAGACAAAGGTAAACTTACATTTTCATAGTCCTCATCATCTGAGTCATCTTTAATCTTGCCATGTACTCGGTTTTTTAAAGGTTTTTCTTCAATAGAAGAACGAAAACTTTGTCCGTCCGGTGACGCTCTTCTGAGGAGAAGGCACAGACAATTTGGATAAATAACCTCCAAAGTCTAACCAACATCCAAACAAAGCTACAGTAAGAGCTAAAAATCCCTTTAGCTTTCTTGAATTCTTCTATTTATTTATTACAAGGTAAATTAAACAAATAAACAATTTAAACAAATTAATTAATTAATTGTGAATAAACTAAGAAAAAAAAAGTGTCATGTGGTGCGACCGACATGCAAATACTGTATATGTAGGGGGAAAAACATAAAAAAAAGGAGGGAAAAAAAAGAAGACCTCAAGACATGACAATAATAAAATCTCAAGAGAGCAAACAAACAAACAAACAAACACACAAAATATTACTCAATTACTAATTGTACAAGTACTTGAAAGCATTCAAAAAATTGAATAGAATATCAAATAAAATGTTAATTAGATAATTAGCCAATTAAAACCATAAATCACTGTTATAATAATGATATATAATAATAATCGATTAAAATATCATATTTTTCTGATATTAATTCTAAAACTAACAGTAATGTTTTTAAAAATACAGTAATGTTTTTTTTAAATCATTTAAAAAATTGCAATAATTTCACATTCAAACATTAAATGAATGAACAACATAAAGACAGTACATTTATTGTATTTGTATAATAGCATCTTTTTGTGTTTTTGAAGGTCAGCATTACGCTGATGTCTCTGGAATTGTTTTTTCCTCTCTAGTAGCTATCTCATAAAACCATTATAATACCAATACTGATTTCTTCATGAAATTGCCCCCCCTCCCAAAAAAAATGTTTTAACCATTGACTAAGAACTTCTAATTTAAGTGAACCTAAAACAATCTTCACATAACCCGTTATAATACATCTCATATTTACTTGTGCACTTCAGCAGAAATATACAGCTATTGAAATTGAAGTCATCAGACACATTCTAAATCACACATAAATGAATCCATAAAGCTATCCCTTTCTTTCTTTGTCCTTTGATGCACAGACATCACAGCAGCTGGTTATTTTGCCTGTTATTTCTTTAAGAGCTGCCGCTGCTGAATGTGACTGAATGTCAAACACATGTTCTTAAATATGGCTCATATAAAATATATTACATGCTTGCACAGTTTTAAGGCAGCTTTAATCATCTTTTTGGAAGCTCCATGACTTGTACAGCCTGCAGCCTGCTCTGGTGTCTTTGTGCATGTATTTGAAGAGCGCACACAGCAAGCACAGTACCGTTTGCCTGGCGCTGAAGTCAGGTGGCACTGAAATGTCTCCCATTTGATGTGGTACTAAAGATGTTGTGCGACTGAATAAATGCACTTCTCGACAAGAGAAAAAGTGGCAGAAACAGCAGTACAATTAAAAAAGTAATCGCATGCGTTAACGCGCTAATTTTGACACCACTAGTAGATTTACATGTATTCAAGGTGTAAAGAAATGTTGAACTAATTCAGTTAATTTTCAGAGCATTTCTTAAAAATTAATGTTTTTAAAACTATATGAGGTCAACATGAACGCAAAGGTGGTGATTCTTAAAATACTTCAATGTTTTATGCGAACACAAATGCTGTCTATTAAGAGACTCTTCAATAATTTGTAATAAAGGAAGTCTTATTCTAAACTTTGAGGCGTGTATGGGGTAACACTCTCACATATGTGTGTAAAAAGTCACTCTTGAAGAACGCTGTTATTCTTTTTTCTAGAACTGGGCCGAGCGTGAGCATATTAAAACCCTTTAAACAGCAGCATTAATACATTTGTAGCCATAAAAGTCTTTGCGGTGCGACCCCAAACCAGACACAAGTGTCAGTAATGAGAATGAAAGACTCTTACTGGAAGGAGGGTCTGCTGGATTTAGGTTTGCCTGGTATCGGAGGCTTGGGGATCTGTCCGAGCACCCTGTTGCTGACGGAGCTGAACAGGTGAGGTGAGACGGGACGAGGGTCAGGGGTGGGCTTCAGCCCCAGGTGATGGCCAGAAATGGACGGTTTCGACGAGTTCAGAATCACTTTCTGCAGGTTCTCGACGATGGGTAGAGTAGCTGGCGTGTTACCCATGAGAGACACATTCAGCTTCTTTTCGCAAGCAGGCATCGTGGAAAAGGGCCCGGACTTCATGGGCTTCATGCTGTTTGGTGGCGGTAAAGGAGGCATGGAGCCGGCGTGGCCTCTGTTTGACAGGTGTGTGTCTGGTTTCTCGAGGTGCGGGGCATACGGCAGCGGCGGAGGAGGACCTTTGGATGTGCAGGACGGTTTTTTGAATGGAGGGGGCAGCGGGGGCGGCGGGCCTTTCGTGAGCGGGCTTTCTCGGTGCTGAACAGGAACAGGGGGTGGAGGATACGGAGGAGGAGGAACTGTGGGTCGACCTGGAAAAACACATCAAACAGTTATTCCACTGTGTGGGTAAACGTGCACAGACAACCACAGACTGATACTGAAATGTGACAGGCACTAATCCAAGCCCATTCAGAAAAGAGATGCCAAACAATCACAGGGTTCAAGACCAGCACCACTTTTAGCCCTTATATGCACCATTTAGGGGTAAATAAGGTCCTGATATGTACATTTGGGGGTAAATAAGGTACAAATATGTATCTTTGAGCTTTGTATTTTTTTCTGAGTGGAGAAATTAACCTTTTACCTGTTGAAATGGGTGATATATCCTCTCCATCGCTGTCTTCATCTTGTGTCATATAATCTAAATGAAAATACAGAAGTTAAAGCACAATGGACAAAAATTAAGTCATGCACAATTTTTATTGCATTTATTGTTTGAAATTAATTTGTTCAATTTTAATGTTATATTTTTATTATTATTTCTATAATTATAAAAATAATACTTCAAAATGATCATTTTCACATACATTAAGCTAGCATGAACTGACAATGAACAATTCATTTTACTTCATTTAATTATTTCATGATCTTTGTTAATGTAAGTTAATAAAAATGCATTTTTTTACAGTGATTATTTAAAAAAACTAGTAATACTTTACAAACATTTGTTAAAATTAGTTAACATGAACCCAACAATTTTAAATTTCAAGTTTTTATTCAGTTTTAATTTTCGCATTGACTAATACATTAATAAACTCATAAGTTGTACCTGTTAATATGCACAATCAACAGCTGTATTTTTATTAACTAACATTAACAACATATTCATTGTTTGTAATGCTTATTTACTGCATAACTAATGTTAAACATCTGATTATGTGTTTAACATAGCATTAATGTTCATAATTACACTATAATTACACTATGTCATGTCTGTGTACCTGCTTCAGGGTCTTCTTCAATAGGACTGATTTCCAGCGGCTCTTCTAACTGCCCGTATATGCTCTCAGAATCTAAATCATCACTAATAAAACACAAGACATGGAAAAAAGGTGAGTCAGACAACGCAGTTAAAGTCTTCAATGCAGAATTACATGAACAAGCAGTGATTATGAGAAAGAGGAAGAGGTTACAGCTGTCGTATAAAAAAGTCCCAAAGAATTTAAGCTAAAATATTGCGTAAGAACGATAAAAATATAATTCATGCATCATTAGTGGTTTAAAAAGCACAAATGAAATTACAAGTAGCCTAAATGTCTTATAAGTGCAGCGTGACCTAACATCAGACATCAGTGCATAGCAATGACGTCGAAGTGAACTTTACCTTGGAAAAGACAAATCTCTTTTATCATTATAATAGCCGATTTCTTTTCTTAAGTGGCGCATCCATTTCTGTCAGACATAAAAAAACACACACATTCTGTTTTAATTAAACATAAAAAAAAACTTGAAAGTTCATAGTCGTGCAATGCTCTCAGAGAAGCCTATGATCTCACCCTTCTCTCATCCTCACTCGCTGCTGAGAAATACCACGTACGGTGTCTCTTACTGAAGTGGACGATCTTAAAGGGAAAAACATTGCTAGATGTTGTTTCTTCTGCTGCCCGTAAGACTCTGCCAAACAATGAAAACAAAGGTCTTCAAAAATAGCTTTCATTTAATTTAAATCTCTACAATTAAAAAAAAAGTTAGGAATCTTTACATTTACATATATTTAAATGCTCATTATACTGTATTATTTGTTCTGTATTATTACACTAAATTGATATAAAAGTAATGCTGTCAAACATTAAGCTGTATTATTTGTTCTTCTATTCAGAAAGGATACAGTAAATTAATCAAAAAGTAGTGCTGTCAAACAAAGAATTGCAATTAAAATAAAACTTTTTGTTTATGTAATATATGTGTGTGCGCTGTGTATATTTATTATGCATATATAAATACACACGCACACACGCAGCATATATTTAGAAAATAATTACATGTACATATTTATATCATGTATTTATATATTTAAAACGATATTTAAAATTCAAATATAACATATTTTTCTGAAATATATACATGCATGTGTGTGTGTGTTTATTTAATATACACAGTACACACACATATATTATGTAAAATTTATATTTCCAAAAAAATGTTTTTCTTTTTTTACTTTTTATTCATCAAAGAATCCTGAAAAATGTATACCACTTTCCACAAAGATATGAAGCAGCACAAGTTTTCGAAAATGTTAAATAATAATAAAATAATAGTAAATGTTTCTTGATCGTGTGATACTGAAGACTGGAGTAATGCTGCTGTAAATTCAGTTTTACATAACAGAAAATACATTTTTTTTTAGATATATTTAAATAGAAAACAGTTCATTTTAATTGCAATAATATTTCAAAATATGTTGTTTTAACTCTATTTTTAATAAAACAAATGCAGCCTTGGTGAACATTTATCAAAAACATTTAAAAAAAGTTCCAACTCCAAACTTTTCAAGGCTTTTCAACTCTGTTGTTATTAATAATTTATATCAGGGGTAATGATCTGTGCAAACCCCGCTTAACAAAACTGTTCAAATATGTTGTAAACTACAGTTTTCCTGCATCCTCCGTCCCAAATACATGTCTAAAGGATGAACACCCGAACACTCCCTGTGCTCTGCTGTATTGATTTAGAGGGCTTATTTTTACCCAACCACAGCAGGAAAATAGTCATGCACAATAATTACATGTTCACCATATGCTAAGAGCGAGCTACAGCAGGAATCTAAACACTTTCCGCCGCTTTAACTTCATGGAAATTATGACCTTAAACAGAACATACGACAGACACAATTGTTGCATTTCCATGCACTTGAAACACGTATGAAGGCCGGATCGGTGCAGAATCGAAACTCTTGCACTTAAAAAAGGCCACATGAAGAACGCACAGCTGTGGACAGGATGTGGCCTGTGATTGTGCCGAGATGGTCACTGCTAACTTAACATACAGATTACAAAATTAAGTACAGAGCGGTGGGCCACTGACTCTTTCTTTGCCTGAATTATCACAGATGCGTGAGAGCTTCATGAGAACCAATGCAGTGTTATAAGAGAGGCCGATAACCAACCTGTTGTAGCCATTGAGTGAAAACGCTCCTTGAGGTGCTGCAGAAGTACTGCTCTTGAAATAGTAGATGCAGCCTTTATGGATTATGATGAAGCGAAGAGGCCCTGTGAAATCGGCAGAAACTCAATATTTATTCACATAAAAAAAACAATATGTTTAATGGTTTTATGAACAATGAGCAATTACTGCAATATTTTACTTGCATTACAATAATTTAACATACGCTTCCATGAACGTTTGTAACCAGGATGTTTTGGTCACCACTGACTTCCTTAGTAGGAAAAAACAAACTATGGAAGTCAATGGTGGCCAAAACATCCTGGTTGCAAACTTTCTACAAAATATATTTTGTAGAAAGAACAAAGAAATTCATACAGGTTTGTAACTACTTGAGGGTGAGTAAATGATGACAGGATTTGTAGTTAAACCATCCCTTTAACTTCAAACTTTGCATCAGTAAACTCCTAATTTGCTCTAATAAAATAGTTAATAGTGAGAATTGGTTTCTAAAGTGTTCAATTGGTTTCCATTTGTTAACCACAGTTGATGAACTAACTACTTACAGCACTTTTACAGCTTTAGCTATTAATCATACTTGATGTAAATTTCAACATTTATTAATGCTTTATTAAAATCAAAGCTGTTAATATTATTTTATGCACCTAAACATGCCAAATGAACTAGCAGTTTATTTTTTATTAACTAACTTTAAGAGAGATCAAAAATGCAGTAACAATATTGTTAGTAAAAGCATTAACCCTCTAATGTCCAATAATCCACTGATGCATTTTGTGGCATTTTTTCAGCTACCCCCTGAAGGAACTTCTTGAACAGGTAAGAGCAAAACATCAACCAAATCTGTAAAGGGTCTACTTTTAATTGTCTATACACATGATACCAACAAAACCAATGACAACTACAACCTTATTATAAAGTATTACCGAAGTGAAACGTATAGTAAATCATCACAAAATATTCCAGGCTAGTCAACATGAAACGATATTTGCAATCTTGCAACATTAAACTGGAATTATGCTTAACAAATATTTAGCTATTGGTTAACATTGATTTATAATCTAAAACCATGCAGTGAGCTGGCAAGACAGAAAACGTAGCTATTATTTATTAACCATCATGTTATTATATATGTTTTCTTTAGTACAAAAATAAGAATTATGTACAAAAACATTTTGTTTTAGGAATTGTTTAGCATTTTTTTACGTTTAAGACTTTCCCTTACGACAGTGATGTTTTTTCCTTTAACTGATGTTTGATGTTTTGTCTGTTGACTGATAGATTCTAATGAGCCGTGCTATACTCACATTTCATCAGGCTGAACTGGCTGCCCCCTTTCTTGTGCAGATATCCAGATGTGGTGACTCCTCCCGGCATGGTGAGCAAATTCTGAGCTCCGATAGCCCTCATGGGAGTGGGCCAGGAGACCGGCGTAGCAGCCATGTTTCTGTAAGTAACAAGAAAGGTTTACTTTTGATTGCCAATGTTAGTTAACCTCAAACTAAAGTGATAGTTCTCGTATTTCATCAAATACATCCTTATTTGTGTTCTGAAGATGAATGATTGTGGTCTAACGGGTTTGGAACGACATGAGGGTGAGTAATTAATGACAGAGTTTTCATTTTTGGGGTGAACTATCCCTTTAATAAACTTTAATTAAGTTTGTAGGCCTGTTATTAACATCCCTTTGTAGTGCTGGACATCTCTACTGAAAGCTAGGCCTGCATTAAAGAGGACATCTCATTTAATCATTCAATGGTAAACCCACAACTATGTAAAGAAAAGAAGGTCAGGGTACAAAGATGATAGATATGTAGAGAAACTCGAACGAGATTTTTTCCGACACACATTTGAGTAGTTTCTTATGATCAGAGATCTTGGTGAAGTTAATCACATTCATTCTGTGATGACGCTCATGGGTAATCACAGGTAAACCTCAAACCATTCGTGCAGAATAGCACTTCGGATGTCTTGATGTAATGAACCAGAGCAATGCCCCTCTGCAAGCCTTCTGCAAGAAGGTGTTTTTAGTCAAATGTCTGAAGTAAGTTCTGTGGTGAACACAAGCTCAAGATATTTTCACATTTTATTCTACAACATAAATCTACCCCCTCGCGATTTTTTAAAGCTTTTAGTCATCATGAAAAAGAGGTTCCTAAGAAGTGTGTAAATGTCAGGACATTAAAAAACATCCTGACATCCTAACTATTAATAAGCAGCAAAAAGTGAATAATCTTAAAGACCGAAAGAGTTGTGGGAAGCGTAGTGATGCTGAAATCATGCACACAGTTCATTTATACGTTTTCTTTGTAGTAAATTTGTAACTGTTATGTAATTATGGGTCATAATATCTTCCAGGTTTAGCTTGCAAAAATATTTCATCACTGGAAGTGCGGTTAAGCGCTAAAGTTGAAAAAAACACACCATGTTTGAATATATAAATGCAAATAATATTACATGAACCCCCCCCAAAAAAACTAACAAAAAATTGAGATAAAATGTTTCCCACCCAGGGATCTGGGGGGCTTCAGCAAACCTTGAAATAATTTAAATAAGTCATAAAAAAATGACTTTGTTTAAAATAAGATAAACCAAACAGGAATTAAAATGCAAGTATTTCATATTTTAAGTCACTAACTCAATAAAAAAAAACACAGATGGAAATCCTGGATATATGAAGCTGACTAATCTTTTAGTCAAGTATTTATAAAACTACAAAAAAGTATTTCTAAAAATACTTCTCCCCGAAGACTTGTGGACGTCACGGGGCCTTGAAGTCAAAAAGTTTGCAAAACTAAACGATAAACGAAAACCTTCTACATATAAACCAGACATAACAAGTCACCAACCCAACAAATTAAATGCATTCTGTTAAACAAAGTGAACTAACCCAGTCAAAACACAGAGATGAGACAGTCATAAACAATGAAAAACCACAACAGTCATCCAAAAGCATTAACACTCACAGGACTCAAAACAGCATTTCTACTACACGTGCGCACCTTCAATGTAGCATGATTTTAATATCAAGCAAATTCCCAGGTCTAAACAACATACTGTAAGAGTATTTTGTGATCATTACTAAAACAGCCAATTTAAACAAACATCTCCAAAAACAAACCCACACATCCCACGATAACTCACGCTTTACCTTTTGCTGACACATCTTCTGATGCTCTGCACTGCTTTACTCTCGCACAACATACTGCCAGAAGAAACCAGAAACCATCAGGAGTTTAAAGACATGCCCGTCTCACCACAGAATTCACAGCTAAACCTTCAATCTCTCCAGGACAAAGGAAGGACAGGAAACCCTACATTTCCTTTGGAAATTTCGAGCCCCTCCTGAACGCACAGTGGAATTTGCTGTTGCTTATCCGTAATACTGGACGTTTGAGTGCCAGTCAGCAGATACAGCCGGGACGGAGGAAAGTCCATCTAACACTGGGTGGAGTGGGGAGATTAGAATCTCACGGGACAGTCGTGACCTAAACGAGAAGTTTAATTGTAGCGTAGTGCGTCTCATCATGACATTATAATATCCAACCAAAAAATTATGGTCCAGGAGCGTGCTTGTGGCAAAGGGACGCTATTTTTAGTAGTTAAGTAGAAGTTTAGTGTGACGCTGTCAGCAAAATGCTCTTGACCTTCTTACAGACTTCACTTCATGGAAATGAAAAGACCAGCAACAGGATTTTAATTCCATTGTAGTTTGTTTCTGGCCATGGCACGCCTTCTTATAGAAGTTCTTCTTTTTATTGAGGCTTTGGTGTTGATGTAAAGAGGTCACAAAGAGCCTGCACAAGAACTCTACTCTACAGTCTATTCATCTCTGTTGCTCAGTGTTTCCAAACATGAATGACATTGTCTTTTAACACAAGATACTGTAGAGGCGTGTGCATTTTGTTTACACTTGTGCAAATGAGTGTAATTGTATTTCATTTCTTTTCTTTTAAGTAATCTTTAAATAGTCTTCAAAGTCATCGCTGAATAAAAAAATTAAAAAAGGTTATTGCGACTTTTTATTTCACAATTCTGACATATTTTCTAAGAATTGTGAAATATAAAGTCACAATTTCAAGTTATAAAGACTTAATTGCAGTCAGTATTGACTTTGATATCATAAGTACATGTACCTGTAGTTGATTAATAATTACTCACTACTGAAATGTATATTTACACTACTATATAACAAGGACACCTTAAAATAGAGTGTAGCCCAGTGTTTTTTTTGTTTTTTTTACGTTGCATTTAATTATTAATTAATATCACTCATTACTTATTAATATAATTACACTGTTATAACCTAACCTAGAATAAAGTGTAACTGAAAAACTAGTCAAGTATTCAAGTAGTTCTCAGAATGACCTCGTAACGTCCTGCTACTGGAAGCAAACATAGGCTTTCTCTAAGCTATGAAATATTAATCTTAAATCTCCAGAACAACATAAACACAGACGGTAATCAGACACAGGATGGTCATGCTCTATAGAAACTGGGTGGGGTGGTGAAGATTTGAGCCTTGTTCAAACAACTTCCTTATCTTGCTGTTAGAAATGTAACTTTGTGTGTTGATTCATGTGTTGATAAGTGCTAAGAGGTCAAAGACATTTCGCGTTTTATTTTTAAAACATGAGGCATTTTATCTAACTCAGAGCTGGATTATCCATTGGGAATTACACGGATCATGAAAAGTGGGCGTAATGTAATAACCGATGATTTTTTTCTTGTGTGTGAGTGGAATAGCATGGACATATAAGCAGAAACGTGGGAAATTAAGAAGTAAATATGGTCTTCGTGGAGGAATTCACCACAATGTTCACTCGAATGTTCCCCCTTCTTGAAAGCGCAAGAGTTTAAGTCAGCCACTCCATAAGAAGGAACTGAAACGTATTTGGCTATTTTCCCCACCTACATTATTATGATGACAATGTAACGTTCTTATAGAAATGTAAGGAACATAAAGTTCTTTCAGAGGCAGTAACAATTCGATAAAAGATTAGCATATGAGTAAAAGTCTTTTTCTTTGGAATAGCATCATTTACAATAAGAGCAGGAATCTGTGAATAGTTTACATTTCCACTATATGAAAGCAATGATATATTGTACCTCAAGGGTATGTCAGTATTTCCACTCACAGTGACCAGAAGTCCACCTGCTTTTAGTGTGTGGGTGAGTATAATAACATAATGTGATCAGGTGATATAACACTGTGAGGGCGTCTGTCACAGCTGGGACCCACTAAAACTACTACACCAAATCAACAGATAAAATCATTCAATAAAAATGTAAATAAAACACTTTCCATGCCTAGCTTTTTAGCCTCTATCCAACAACCAAAAATCCCTTAACTGAATTCTGATCACTTTACGCTGACTGGATAAAATACATCATCTAGCAAGCAAAGTGACTTAAAGAAATGATAACTAAATGTCAGTTTGAGTTTATAGTAGATCTTATTTGTCCAGTTTATAAAGCTAATGGCTAGCTAACATCACCACAAATATCTGATGAAACCTCACTTGAAATTTCTTAGTCAAGCAAACTAACAGTTAATAGTTGTTCAGTCTTGGGTCAGTGTGTAAATCACCTGTTAAAATTAGAACAAGTTTTTAAATGTTATTGGCGCAGCCATTAAAACACCTGTTAAAACTGGTCCACCTATTGCATGGCTAACCACGTGTGGGAAAAGTGGATGAACTAATTAAGATTTGTAAGGTTAGTGGCATGAAATATTAGCAGTACATATGTCTGTACATTCCGCTGTATCTGGTACTTGTCCATTAACTCTTTTTGGTGATTTCTTCCTGTTAAAAAACCAAGCATATGCTGGTCTAGTATGTTTGGAAGCTGCGATGCTGGTTTGAGGCGGTTTATGCTGGTCCTTTGCTGATTTAAGCTGGTTACATGATGGCAAAGAACCAGAATAAACCAGCATCCCAGCTCCAGAACATTTAGTTAGTTGCTTTGTTTTGCAGGGCTGTACAGTTGTTCACGGATGGCTGGGTCAGAGTCATTTTCCATGCTGGTCTTTCATGGTAATTTCAGTCATTTTACTTTTAGCCATCCCAAATGATACATCAAACGGACAAGCTCTTGTTGGTCACTGAACATGTCAATTAAATAACCTAAATGTCTAACTGTGTGGTCGCTTCAGTGAAATTTCACGGGAAAAAGGCCTATTGTAATATTATAGTGATGTATGAAGCACAGCGCACACACTGCAAATAAATTGTATAATTTCAGAGAAATGCCAAGTAATTCAGTACATTGAATTAAAATTACGTTTTGATGTATTTCGATGTATTTGATGGAGTATGTAAAACATACTCCAGAAACGGTTGTCTATTTTCACTGAACCTGTTGCGATATCTGTGTGGGGAAATCTTTCACCCTTGAAATTTCTGAGTGTGAATTTCTGCTGAATTTCATCATTTCATTGAACAACATTAAATGTGACCTCATCTTAAATAGACAGTACTTTTCAAAAATGAACAGGTGCAGAGTGGACAGACTGCTACACAAAACAAGTTAATAGAAGATGAATATGCTTTTACACATTATATACTAATATAAAAGCTTATTTTCTGGTAACTCTTTCAAACAGGGAGTTAACCCCTTATTTGCAACTTATCATGTAAGGTAGTTGTTGGTATAAGGAAGGGCTAAGGAATCTAGAATATGATCTCGCAGAGTAACACATTAAAATATCATCTTATGAACAGCCAATACAGTATGCTACTGTATATGCATGCCAGTGCCAACTAGTTAGCGTTCCCTATATTTTAAACTAATTGATCTCTGTTTACACAAGGTTTTCTAACTGAGGGCACCGTTCTTTTAAATTAATGCATATTACAAAGCAAAGGTAAGAAAAGAGTCTGTGGGCAGCAGTTGCTGTTATTATTTTTGCTCTGCATCTACATCCTTCCTGTGTTTCCTGCCTCCTAATATGTGCACATCATAAAAAATAAAAATTAAAAAAACGGAAGAAAGGCATTAAAATAAAACAGGAGATGAGGTACACATGAAACACAGCCTCCATTAGTGGCACATAATGTTCGTCTCAAACATCTTCCCACACAGGTTAGTTATAACAACATGGTTTCACAGTTGGATGTGCCCCAATATACTAATGTGTATAAATACATGTGCTTCCAGACTGAAAAGGTCATGTAAACACATTTTACATAAAGTAGGAGTTTAGCGGTAAAGGTGTAATGTAAAGTACATTTTGCGGAGTATGGCAGGGGTTTTCCCTGTAACAAAACAGGATGAATGAAAAAACAAAATGACATTTTCTTCACATTCAATCTACATCTTATATTCCATCTGTAGTCAAACTACAGATTATATGTGGGCAACACTAATAAGCCCTACTGTGTTTTGTGGGCACCATGTGGGTGCTCTTCAGTCCATTACCACAAACTACCCACGTTTTTACTGTACTTTCTTAAAGCCAACAAGAAATCACATTTACTTTTTGATCTGGCACAATACAAGTCCACAAACTGCAGTAATCTTCAAAGTTGTGGGAATTACCAACTGTTTTGCAATAGCTTTGCGAATTTTAGCTAAGCACTAGTCGATTCAAATCAAGGCTTACAAGCGAATAAAGTCAGTGTAGTCACAGGGGAACTACAAAAACACAAAGCCGAAGAAATCTGCATACTTACTTGTTACAGAAATCTTGGATACACATCTTCGCATGCGACTGTTGCAAATGACCAAATGAGCGCTTTTTTTTCACAGAAACAGCCATTCGTATTGGCTGGTGTTTGTCACCATGATCTCTGGTTGATGCTTGACACGCCGTCGGAAGTTGAGCGAGTTTGTGGAGGGTTAAGTCACGATTGATAGAGCGGAGGCGAGCGGAGACGGCTTGTGATCTTCGGCTCATGCACAGTGCAAGTCATTTCCTCTCAAGGCCCACATTGGCGTGTTCTTTGTCTGTGTCACGAAGTCACTTCCTTTTGGAGGCTGTATGGACAAACTGATTGGCCGAAGTTCTCAGGACTTGAATTCACAGGCAGGGACTTTCCACATCGTTTAACATGAAATTACGTAGTCGAGGCGGCTAGCCTGACAAGTTGCAACAGCGTTTGTTGACTCCTAGACACATCTGGTACCTTGTAGACCTCTATGTACTGTGCATTCACATAACCAAAGACCAGCAATGTCTGAAAACAGAAGTGTGCTGCTTGAAACTGCTCGGTTGAGTGCAAATAGACAGTTCGTTGGTGGTTAGTATCACTATTAGGATTGCTCATGTTAAGTTTAGGGATTTAAACAAACCTTAATGATCTTAAATACGGCATTTTAACATCTAACGCCTCGTGAATTGTAACTCAAATGTCTCCTAATACTTTTCTAAGTAACAAGATTGACAATTGTCAAGCAAATGAGCAACAAAATCCAAAATTCTCCAAGACAAAACCCTTTGAACAATTAGCGAACACCTAACTACCAAGAATGGCCTTGTATTATGAATATGTACGATTGAATTTTGATTGCCAACAGCCATATTTGGACAGATTCCTGAAGATGTGGTAAATACAGGTGTTCCCACAAGTAAACAAAGCCTATTCTTACTTCCTTTTTATGTATACTGTTGCCTTTGTTAGATAGAGCAGACTACATTAAAGCATGAGACGTGACACACAGCTGACCATATTTGTAATACAACCTTAAGCAAAGTTTTTTTTTGCATCAGAATTTACATGGAATTACATCTTAAATTCAGTTACCTCAGTTATAAGTCAGAGTTATATAGCACATCGCTTATATTTTCACAATACACGCTCATTTCAAAGATGCTTTGAAAATGTTTATTTTTGTAATATCTTCACTTTTTCATGACTCATTTAGTCGGCCAATAATATACGGTAACACTTTATTTTACAGTTACACCTGTTAGTCGCTAATTAACATGCATATTACTAGAATATTAGCCATTTATTAGTAGTAATTAAGCACATATTAATGCCTAATTACACATGAGCTTATTCTTCATCCCTAATCCTACCCGATACCTAAACTTAACAACTACCTACTAACTATTAATAAGCAGCGAATTAAGAATTTATTAAGTGAAAAGTCGTAGTTAATAGTTAACGAGTGTTACCTATTCTCAAGACTTGCCTAATATGTTTACATTTTGCGACGACACAAGCAATAAAGCAGTTGCTGTATACAGTAGTATATATTGTTAGTTTGTCCAACGTTACATAAACATTTGTACCCAAATATAGTTACATACTGTATATATAGTTACAAATGAAGCAGTTGAGATTGTGTCGAGACTCGTAATCATGAAGCTAAAAAAATACCAACTTAATCTTTCAAATACAGTGACTTCATTCATTGTAAAAAAGACCCAACGGTGTCTGCATGTGATGCTGTTTATCTGCATATGTGACACAGGACACCATCCAAATGATCTTCAGCCGATCCGTACTTCAAAACCACCGAATTGTGACAGGAGTTTATGAACTGCATTGAATCGCCATAGCAATGCCAATACCTCCAGATTTAGTTTCATTTAGGAAAGGAAAGTGTATCTTCTACAACATCCTCTAAATATAAAAACGAGCAGAAATCCCCTGAAAGAGGATGCAAACTCAAACGAGTTCCTTCTCTTTTTTATCTGTTCGGGGGGATGCACACAAGTTACATCGCCTCTCCGGATCCCCATGATCTACACCAGTATTTTTCGCCAAAAACAAAATCTGTAGAGCGACAATGAATAGAATACCAGGTGAAATCATGTAGATGGCTTTGTTGTAAAGGAATAAAAGGACTTACCCATTGAGATTATCTAATGGAGCTTAGCTCGTGTGCTTAAAGTTAGTGGTTAGTAGTGAATACAAGTCCACTTCCTCTCTGCTGCACTTGAATATGCTATTTATGATCCTCCCATTTGCAACTCTGCCTTTATTCTGTTGCTCATCAAGAGCTGGTTTCAATCAGACATGCCACTCACTGAACATGCATGATTCTTTGCATTGCATAAATTTCATTTATTTAGCTTCCACATTCTACCAATTCAGTTCAGTGGAAAATTTAGTTTTAAAGGTTTTATGTGCCTAGTTATGGAAAGTACTGTTCAATCCATCTATAGGTAAAACTATTTTTTGTCTCATACGTTACATCATTCTCATTGAGCAATTCGTTTTTTCATTTCCTGAGAGAATGCTAGTGACAGCAATATAGCTGAAGAAAGTTTTCACTGGCTTTGAGTTTTAGTTCTGCATTAATAAAATGATGCATGAGACCCGCACTGCTTTTGACCCATTTTCTGTTGATGTATTACGAGAATCAGCATGCAATGCAATGTTTGAGTTATAAATGGTGACTAAATGGTTAAATATAGATAAGAAAATAAAATGACCAGCAATAATTCAGTATGCAAATACAGTAAGTGCAATAAGGAGAGCCAGTTGCAAAGTAGTAGCTATAGAAATAGTAATGATGCTGGTAATATCTTGATGTCACAGTCAGTGGAAGTAAATGGGAGATTTTCCATCTTTTAGCCTTAAAATAAAATAAAAACAGTGAACATTCAAACCATGAGCCTGAAATAATTGCAAATGTTAAATAGGTCCTACATAGGTTTAGAAAATGCCATATTGTTTGTTTATTAGTTGATTGATTGCACATTATTAGTACACACGTAAATACTGCCTATGAACCCGTTTTCACTTCTTACAATCACAATAATATTTAAATCTAAACTTTTTTAGTTTTTATAACACTGTGCTGATTATAAATAAGAAGTAATGCATGCATGCATTTATTTTTGCACATTATTTTTGGCCTGTTGCTCACATGAGATTTCAGCAATTAGTAAATGATCCAATCAATTCCCAGTAGTCAAAATCAATTTTCACCTTTCAATTTTTTCTTTTTCAAAAAGCAACACAGAGCGCAATTTTCATCTCATGACTATTTTAAAGCAATTGTTTAAATAAAAGAATGATCTGTATAGATAATTAAAAAAATTATTGAGTAATTTACGCAAAACGTAAATAACTCGTCTTTTTGGCTTTTTACATAAACTCCACTCACTGTTGTCTTGTTGAACCACACAAAATGAAAAAAGAAAAAATCTGGTAAGATGAGATGTATTGTGTAGAGAAAAGATAATAGCTTGTTTTCAAAGAAAATATTCACATAGTGAAAATAGGTTTAAGGGTTAGCTATACAGACATGGACCCAGTAAAACAGCATCCACTTTTATAAATACAATTTTATAAATGTAATTATATACACTAGATGTTGTTATTTTTGTATTCTTTTTTTAATAATGTAAACTATGACAGTACACTAAGGTGCAAATGTATAATGTATAATAATATAAATAACTGCTGGCGTAACTATTATTAACAATTAGTGCAAATAGCCTCTGCCTTAAAATAAAACCAATGCATAAGATCAGATTAAAAACAACAGTTGACAAAAAAACTACGCAAACCCACGAACAGAGGAAGTACTAGAGGCCATGTGGTTGTAGACTTCCAGCAAGTGGCATGTAAATGAGCACAGTGAGGTGAGAACTGACTGTGAGTGAGTGTCTTAATGTCTTTTTTGTTTGTTTTCCATGTACCTCACCACCATCTTCCACCCACACGGGGCTATTGAAGAACATCTACATAAAGAGCCGACATGTAAAGCAGAACAGAAAAAGAAATGTAAAAAAATAAATAAAAAATGATTAGTGTAGGTAGAACTTGCCTTAGGGCAATCAAAAAAGTAATTATAGTAATAGTCAATACGTTTTAATACGTATGTTTTCTAAAACAAATCTTTTGGCAACAAAGAGTGGAAAATGATGAGTCAAGACCAGTGACACAAACTTTCCAATTGAAGGATGTTTACAATTTTCAGGCTGCACTCACAGCTATAGAAATGTTACAGAATTCAAAATTAGCAATTTATATTTTGTATTATTATTATTATTATTTAAAGTATATTTCCAAAGTTTTAGCACACTAATATCATCCCAGCTAACAAGCAACGTTCTCAGAACGTTCTCTCAACGTTACAAACATTTTTCCAATAACGTTTAAAGGCAGCGTAAATGATTTTAATGCAATAATAGACTTGTGTTTTGTATATATTATGCGATGAGTAGGATTAGGGTTGTGGGGTAGATGTGTATCGTATGTGTTTGATGTCACCATCTTCATGCCTGTTGTGTGTATGAATGAGTAGGTGTGGCTGAGTGTGGGTAACAAGCTAATTAGTTACAGTTGTGGCTCGTTGTCCAACACTATTTAATGTCTGCTTACCTGTCTTGTCTTCATCAGTTCCTCTGTTTTGCTACACAGAGTGTGTGTCTGTTCCTGAGTTCCTGTCTCCTCTGGCCAGCTCCTGTAACGTTATCCGCTCTCTCTGTCTCCATCCAGGATTGCCCGCTGTGGTCCCTGCGCTACCTGCCAGCTTGCCCTGACAGTTTTCATGCTGTTTGCTCTAATACTGACTCCTGATTGGATTGACATTGTCAAATAAATGATTGCAGCTAACCTGAATGAAGCAGCTAACCTGCAGGACTTCCTGGATTACCACACCGGCCGTATGGATCGCCAGGATGGACAAATTACGGGTATGGGAAGTGCGATACAGGAAGTGGTAGCGCAGGTGTCCGAGCTCTCCTCATTAATCCCACACCTGAGACCTGATCAACACCAATCTGAGCCTCGTTTACCCATGCCAGAAAGGTATGATGGTGAACCCAACATGTGTAGAGCCTTTTTGACAAAGTGTTCTATGTTCTTCTCGCTGCAGTCAATTACTTTCTCTACAGAGAAATGCGTTTCAGGAGGCAGGGCTTAGAGAAACAACAATAATGTACAGTATGTGGAAAATAATGTGCTTTTTAACCTTAAACCACATAAACACATTGTATTTCACCAAATACACTAAATAATGTTCTTTTTAGCAACATATGATAATCTTATCATATGTTTTGCTAAAAATTAGACACTAAACTGTCAAGTTCATTATGAATTTGTGCATTCATCTCAGTATATCCTTTTCGTGTAATGTGAGCTCCCATTATTGTAGCCTGCTCAATGGAATATGTTGAGTTAAATAGTCTAATAGCAGTTAAATAGCAATGTGGTTCCTTTTGTGCGGCCTACCAAAAAAATGCCACATCACAGGAGCCCATGACTTCTGCAGATAATGAACATCAAATGGTGCATTGAAGTATCATGAAAGCAGAACCACTAATTACTGTCTATTAAAAGGAGTAAAGTCACAGCACAGGCACTTTGAGTTACCTCAGGAGATAGGAAGGTACAAACAAATCTCCTAAAATGCATTTTATTAATTTTTTTGCTGAATCTTCATTCAAGATGAACTTTTTCTATTTAGTTTTATTTTTCATTTATTTGCTTTGTACTGAATAACTGTGCATCGTTATATTGTTTTGAAAGAGATTCAGTAACAACTGAACTGATGCGTAGAGGAAGTGAAAGTGTATCCGATGCAAGCCAACCCACATCTCAGTGTGCGACTGACGCATGTCTTTAACCCACGCATCTGGGACTTGTATCTATTATTACCCTACATTCAAAGGAAATAATTACAATGACTCAAACACCAGATTTTTTTTCTCAGAAAAATATGACATCAATGATAATAATGTCATGCTCAGTTAGCAGACGGAGACCAGGAGGTAAGTTTTAACAGGTGAGTATTTTTATTTACATTTCTGGAGCAACACAGAGATCGGTGCAGGTAATTCTCAGGTAAGTAACACAGGTAAGCAAACTCAAAAGCTCTTTTCACAGCAGGTATTTTTGAAGCAAACGATTAGAGCAATACTCAGTCTTTCAAAGTTTGTGATAATCTCTGTACTGGAGGCTCAGGCAGGCAGGCCGGCAAGAAGGCAGAAAGGAGAACAGACGTCAGAGCGTCCTCCACAATGGCTCAGTGGAGTAGCGATGAGCTCAGCCAACGCATGCTTGGCTGAGGCTAGGTTATATGGTGTGCAGGTGATTGGGAACAGGTGCTAGAATTCAGATGACTGTGATCCGGTGATTAGTGTAGACTCAGGAGTGGCAGGTTGTGATGTTTCAGTGACTGATCCAGGAACAGGTGTTTGTGCAGATGTGACAGTCTAGTTGTAGAATTCAATTCAAATTCTATATGGGTTGAATTTATGCATGTACAAAAACAACAAAAAAACGAAACAAAAACAAATTAAAATAACAAACATCAACAGAACTCACAATATTTGTTCATATCTGCATTGCTGTTGTCAGTTTCAGATGATTCTGTGAAAAAGAAACATACAATCAGTGTTAATACATTAGATAATGTGATATTAAAATGTTATTTTAAAGAATGATAACCCACAGACACTCTTGTAGGTTTAAAGAAATGTTGCACTGAGCCACTCTGTGATTGTGATATGTTAGTGGAACATCTTCACAGCCAATGTGATGAGCTACACCTGGTTTCCTTGACACCTGTGTGAAGGTTATCCACTAAAATCGTGGCTATCGATATGATGATCATAATTTGGGTAACAAAATAGATCTGCAACACTACTTCTGCTGCCTACAGAGACTTGCTACTGACAAAACATCCACAGACATGCTGCTGTTGCACGCATATATTAAATCACTCCTAAAGCAAAATGTACAAGAAATCAAGAAGACAATATACAATATATCCGCATACATCTCCACACACAGGATGGCAGTAAACATGACAGGACAATAATTTAGCCCACTCATATACCAGCACTCACACATACAGAATATTATCAACACATTTGTTCTCTAAGGGATATCGCATTCTTGCAGGCTCTGTTTAAAATCCTACATTAAAAACTTCACTTGTAGATAGTTACAGACCTGCAATTCATGTCACTGTTTCATCTTTCCTTTCACAGACTAACCAATTTATCAGTTCCCTGTCTCTCAGTCACTATAACGTTATGTCGTGATGACAGACTGAAGTCATACTTGGGAGCCCTGATTCGCTTATACAGAGAAAAGGGCAATGAAAATTGGCCTGTGGAATTTGCATGCTGAACCACTCCCCCGCAGAGCGGGTATAAATAGAGCAGCAGGTGCATCCACTCATCAGATTTAGCTTCGGAGCCGAGAGCTGTCCATGTGCAGTTCTCTCCTGAACGCAGTGCAAGAGATATCCTTTTCAGGCGGAGGCTGTTCGGTGTGGCGTTACAAACGTGATCAATGGAGTTCCTGTGTGTTCCAGCAGTTCCCTTGGGCATTTCACAAAAGAGCAGTTTCTGACACGGTTGGCAGTCGTCCTTTTAAGGATGCCGTTCTGGCTGTGTCCTTCTGGTTGCGGTCACTACCTGTCAGCCAACAACGACCACGATCATTGTCTTCAGTGCCTCAGGATACAGCACGCTGAAGGCGCTTTCGGGGACGGGGCATGTTCTCAGTGTGAGGAGATTCCCCTGGCAATGGTGCGGTCTCGCCTCTCTCCTCCGGTGGAGTGCGAGTGAGTCGACATCTGCTCCCCGCGTTGAGTGCGCCGCTTCCGGCGTTGACTCCATGGCGAGGGCGGGTGCTGACTCAAGGTTGGTGAGAGCTTCCCCGCCAGGCATGTCCTCGCGGCCCTCTCACACCTATTGCAGGGACTGCCCCCGTGCAGTTCACCGGCGATTTGTCCGGACCGGTGGCCCTCACATTTCTTTTGGTGGACCGTTGGATGATCGGATGTCGATCACAGCATTGGGGGATGGGCTTTCATCTGGCGAGAATAAAGATTCGGCCGCTCTGCCACCTTCAGATGTTGCAGCCCGAGCCGAGTCCTACTCTGAGATGATTGCCATGCTCGCTCGGGCAGCCGTGAGCATCGGGCTGGAGGTATCAAAACCTCCCAGCCCTGAGCGCTCTCGGATGGACAATTGGTTTCTGGGGTCTGGACGATGTCCACACTCGTGGCCCAGGAGCGCCACCTATGACTAAGCCTGGCTGAAATGAAGGACTCCGAGAAAGTTTGCTTTCTTGATGCCCTGACCACCCAGGCTGGCCTATTTGGCGACACTGGAGAATTATAAAGAAATGTTGCACTGAGAATTTGCTCAGCAGTTCTCTGCAGTTAAAAATCAGACTGAGGCGATTCAGCACATCCTGCCCCCGCGTGACCCTCCAACTACCACCTGTCCGCCGCAGGGCCAGCCTTGGTCTGCTAGTCGCCGAGGGTGCCCCCGTACTGTAGCGCCGTCCCCGTCTCCAGAGAGCGCTAAGCACTCTAGGAAGACGGTGAAGCGGCCCTGAGACGGGCGGCCCGGAGAGGCGAGAGGCTTGTTCTTGGGAGATGGTGGCCGCACCGCTTCCTCCACCCGAGGAGGGCCAGGAGGAGAATATTTTTGCTCCCTTTTATTTGCGTTCCGCCGCAGGCTCTAGGGCGGTACCCAAAAGGTCAAAGATAGAACAAACTCATCCCTCTCTGGGCCCAGGTGCTTGTGGTCTGACAGTGCGCAGTCAACACCTGCCTCACTGTCACCCACAGCACCCCTCATTGCCAGCGGTCAGGAAGTCACGGTTCAGGGACGATCAGGACGATCCGGTCCGGCTATGCGATTCAGTTCGGCCGGCATCCTCCCAGGTTAAGTGGCGTGCTCAAGACTGTGGTGGCAGCCCGAGACGCCTCTGTACTGTGCGAGGAGATTGCTGTCCTTCTCCCAAAGGATGCAATAGAGCCAGTCCCTCCAGCCGAGATGAAGGCAGGGTTTTACAGCTCTTACTTCATTGTACCAAAGAAGGGTGGTGGCCTCCGGCCCATCTTGGACCTGCGAGTTCTGAACAGCGCCTTACACAGGCTGCCGTTCAGAATGTTGACGCAGAAACGCATTATGTAATGCGTTCAGCTCCAGTATTGGTGCGCAGTGGTCGACCTGAAGGACGCTTACTTCTGTGTCTTGATTTTCCCTCGTTCCTGCCGTTTGCATTCGAGGGTCTAGCATGGCAGTACAAGGTCCTCCCATTTGGGCTCTCCCTGTCACCACAAGGAGTTTTACTTCTTTACGAAGGTCGTGGACGGCGCCCTTGCCCCGTTAAGGGTAGTGGGCGTCCGGATCCTCAACTACCTCGACAACTGGCTCATTATGGCCCATTTGCGAGAGCAGTTGTGCGACCACAGGGAGCTGGTGCTTCAGCACCTCAGACGGTTGGGGCTTCTGGTCAACTGGGAAAAGAGCAAACTCTCCCCTGTGCAGAGAATCTCTTTTCTCGTTGTGGAGTTAGACTCAGTGAGTATGACAGCACGCCTCACAGAGGAATGCGCTCAGTCAGTGCTGGCCTGCCTGAGTTCCCTCGAAGGCAGGAGAGTGGTGCCACTGAAACACTTTCACTTTTCTTGCGGGCCGGAGTGCCCCTGGGCCAGGTGTCCTGGCACACTGTCGTCACGACAGATGCCTCCAGTGTGGGCTGAGCATATCAACTGCCTAGAGCTGGTAGCAGTGCTTTTGGCCTTGCAGTGGTTCCGGCCACTACTGCAGGACCGGCACGTGTTGGTCCGGACGGACAACGGAAAACACATTAACTGGCCACTGTGGTTCTTCAGGGTTCAGTTCTTGGACCCCTCCTATTCTCCACATAGACTATGTCTGTGGGTACCATCATACAGGCACATGGCTTCTCCTACCATTGCTATGCTGATGACACACAGCTCTACCTTTCTTTTCAACCAGATGATCTTAGCATGGATGAAAGATCATCACATGCAGTTTAACCTGGCCAAGACTCAGCTTATAGTCTTCCCTGCCACACCAGCAGAACTTCACCATACAGCTAGATTTGTCAACAAATACCCTATCAACTTTGGTCAGAAATCTTGGTATAATCTTTGATGACCAACTGACCTTCAAAGACCACATTGCAAAGACTTCCAGATTTGCATTACACAGCATCAGAAAGATCAGGCCGTTTTTTATGGAGCAGGCTGCACAACGTCTTGTCCAGGCCCTTGTCATTTCTAAGCTGGACTATTGCAACGCTCTTCTGGCTGGACTTCCTGCAAGCACAATCAAACCTCTACAAATGATTCAGAATGCAACAGCACAACTGGTCTTCAATGAGCCAAAAAGAGCCCAAGTTACACCTCTTTTTATCTCTTTGCATTGGCTCCCGGTTGCAGCTCGCATCAAATTCAAGAAATTGATGCTTGCTTATAGAACGGTCACAGGCTCAGCAACCACCTACTTCCATTCATATGGCTAATATCTCATGAATGAATGCTGAATTTTAGAGAGTTTCTAGACTTAAAGCAAACACAGAACAGGACTTAAAAGTTAAGTTCTTGCCATGTCATAATGATGTTATTGTTTTCATACTGCATTACCAACCTGCCAGCACCATCTAGAGTTTCGTGACTGAACAAGATATTGCGTGCAGCATTTCTTTAATCAGATTTCTCTAATAATGCAGTGGGATCCAGACATTTTGTTAATTTAAGTGTTCAAATATGTTTTGGGAAACATTCCAATTGCACTGTATCATGGACTTTCTGTAGGAATACCCTAAATTCTTATCATAATAGAAATTACAGTATATTCAATGTTGATTTTCTGCTCAGTGCTACCTGTGGTCACTGTAAGGACAGCCATCTCTCTGTTGTTGCACAGATAAAGCCCAGAGTCCTTCAGCTGGAGACTAGAGATGATCAGGTGGTCTGTGGTATGAGTGAATCTTGTTGGATCAGCTCTCTCTTTCTTTATGGTGCTGTTTTTATAAAGCGTGGAGATGAACTCTTTTCTGGACTGAGGAGTGCGTTTGAATGCCCATCTCTGCTTCAGTTTATCAGATGTCTTACACGGCAGATAGACAGTTGTGCCCTCAGGAACTGTGAAGTTATGGCCTGGGAGGAAAGAGAGAAGAATGGAAAGAAAAATTAATTCAAGACAGCTTATGTAAGAAGAAAATAACTCTGAGAACAGATTCAACTTAAGAAGAAAATAATAAATACCACGGGTTTGAGTACAGTTTACATTTTACTGTAAATTAAATGTTTGTCTTCTGCTGACTTGAAATATATTGCAGGATTCACATTAACTAATTGTATGCTATTTCCAGGGGGCCTTTTTTGTCATGGTGGGGTCTTGACAACCTGTGGTAACAGTATACTATCAAAACTGAGTCTTTTGTTTTCCCACAGAAGAAAGAACGAGTTTGCAGACAGCATAATACCTTTGAGTACAATGATATCTGCCACTAGCTGATGGTTACAGAAATATTGCCCTGCGTCTGATTCCTGCAGGTCTTTAATGAAGAGCTGGCCATCTTCAAGCAGTTGGTGTTTGCTTTGGTCCAGATAAGACACCTGCTTTCCTCGTCTAGAGGCAATCACTCTTTCTAGCCCATGGCTCCAGTCAACATATGAAGTGTCAGAACACATCAGGACAAGGAAATGCTTTTCTGGGGCACTCAGCTTTTGCACTGAAAAAGGTGAAAGGTTGGAGATCATTTCACGTTTAAATATAACATATATCCTTCATACATTTCTTTCATTAAATTGTCCTGTGCCCATGGGTTTACATAAGGTTTTTCCACTCTCTCACTGAGGGGTTTTGGTTCCTTGTTGTTGTCACCTCTGGCACCTCTAGTTGGGGCCACCTAATTTCTAGTGATTATCGTCACTTTGATTACAGAGACCGTCTCTGCATTTACTAAAAAAATATAGTTAAATCTTGTCATTATACATTACCATCACTCTATTCTCCTATTTGCTAATGTTCAGTGCTTTGCTACAATCTGTATTGTTAAAAGAGCTATGTAAGTAAAAGTGATTGATTGATTGATTGAGTAACAATCTAAAGCGCCTTATAGATATAGAAAGCAAAGGAGGTTGTTTTGTAAACTAACGGCTGACTCACTATGATATGAATACATTCAGACCTGAGGCTGACTGGACTTCCTCGTCTTCTTCTATTTATACCTTATCAGAAGGAAGTGTGTGGACACGGCCTGTGAGTCTGTTTTAAATGGAAGTTAATGTTGCTCTTTTTTGTCTCTAAACTGACACCAGTTTTTGTATTTCTTAATAGGATATTTTGGAGTAGGAGTTTAGGTAAACTGGTCAGTAACCTGGTCAGACAGGTACTAGCATAAAAGTGAAAATATGTAATTTTCTAAGTCTAATCTGAATGTTGATAGGCAATTTTTCTACAAATAAACAATCAAACAAACAATAAACTGTCCAGCGTGTTTAAAAACATCATTGTATTGATAATTTAAAAAAAAAGTATTTTAAATTTTTTAAGAGTGTCAAGACAATGCTGATTATTAGTTGTTTTACACCCTATTTATTTTCATTATAAGTCGATAACTGACATTTGTTTCAGCAGAAGAAAATAAGTCATACAGGTTTGATGAATCATTTTTTGTGCTGAACTGTCCTTTAAATAGTAAATTAGTGTCCATAATAGTGAAATAGTTTACTATTTAGGGATGTTAATGAAATATAACAGTGCATCATACTTTCATATGCTTATAAATGATAACACATCAGAAGACACTGTTCCACTGCAGAATTTATGAATATATTAGGAGATCATCAAAGACAACAGCTTATTCTGTTGCATTTCTAACATAAACATCAACTGACATCAACAGTGAAGCAAAAAATAAATAAATAACTAAAAATACAAATAAAAAACAAGAAATGTGTTTAGATTAATTTGCATTACCTGAAGTTTCCTCTTTGGTCAGTTGCAAGATAAAGACAAATGTCCAGGTTAGAATAAGGTTTCTCATTGCTGTGCCTAAACCAAACCAGTCTTCATATGACTGACTAGACTCTTTTTCCTTATCATTCCACTTTTCCCAAAAGCTTCCTTCTTGTGTGTGTACTGAAGGAATGGTGTCATGAATTGCGTAAATTGAGTTGAAAGCTCTGGAAAGATGAAGTATACCAATATCAAGATGGAAGAAATTGTCATATCAAGAAATACACTACGATTTAAACCAAATCATGCGATAGAGGGTTTGAGTAAATGGATCTAAATAAATAGAAAAGGATGAACACTTCTTCTGCCATGTATTACAAAACTGTCATTTTAACAATTATTCATATTTATTAAAGTGAAATTCCTCTTCAAGCAGCTTGGAAACACATTGATTAAGGCTCAGTGTTGGAGGCTTGTTGTCTGATATGATGGGGGAAAAAAAGACAAATGGCATTCATTGTTTGACACGTGGCTTATTCAGTCAATGTGTATTTAGAGCTGTTCAACTTTGATGAGTGAGAGATTTTGCAATGGTAAAAATTGCCTTGAATTAAGAAATCTCCTTCATTACTAGTAAACTACAACACTATAAACTATAACATGGAGAAGAAGGGACATTAAATCCAAATTACAAGTTGTTGACTTATTAAACTGATATTTATCAGTATCACCAGCACGTATCATCGACTGACTTCTTAATTACTAATTAGCTTATTATCTAATCTCCCAATCAGAAGCTAGGATACTCCCTTTTAAATAGAGCTTACTTTCCTTCTCTGATATCTCACTTTATTTTTGCTTGATCTCGCTATTCGTTCGTCAAGCTAAGATGTCAGATTCCTCTCCCTCTGATTACAATCACAAGAAACATATTCCTTTCACCAAGCCCGCTGCTAACCAAGCCACCATTCAGCTTGTATTACCATGCAAGCCTAAGGCTCCTACAAGAGGTCGCAATCCAACGCCTTTTCGACAACACTGCCCAAGGTCACCGCCACCATCTAGACAAACTTAAGATTCCCTAGCTCCATCATATACAACAGTAAGATCATCCACCATCGCGCCAAGGAAATGGACTATCCCAGCTCTCGGCCACACTTTAGCCGCCACTGGAATTCCCTTCTCCAAATGTTGATCAAAAAGGGATCTTTACTCTCTGCTCAAGTCACACCCCTCGAATACAGCTCCTCCTCCAAACGCTTCCTCGGACAAATCGAGACAAAGTCTCAAAAAAAAACCCGCTCAACTCACCTCATTCAGCTGCCTGCCCAAGCTCAGCCTCCTGCCGGACACAGAAATAAGCCCTCTGCAGCTTTACCCACAGCTTCTCTCTATCCAGTTTTCAGCCACTTCAGTCGTCTGCTTTCAGCGATCCTCTAACCACTGCATCTTTGCCAAGACCGGCATCTCTCTTCCAGCCTCCTGCCGCAATACAGCCTACTCCAAATCAGCAGCACTTTGCCTGGCCACCGGCTACATCCAATTCTCTGCTACCTAGTCAAATCCCAAAATACGTAACTAACTTTCCATCTTTTCCTCCTGCAGCTCAGTCCTCATTCGAACCAGGACTCAATTACCCAGCGGCCCCCTCTCTATTTCCTCCTTCGCTTATAACAAACATTTAATCTTCAATCTCCGTGTTCTCTCCTCTCTGCCGTGCTGAGAGGCATCGGCTGCACGCATCTCAATCGGACTATCCGTTACAGAACATCGACTCAACGAGAGAAGATGGCATTCTGCGAGGAACTGTTTGCCCTAGTTCATCGAGACCCGCTATTCGAGGACTTTGTCCGTGAGTACTTCTCGCTGGCGGAACAGTCGGGTCTCAATGGTTCTGTTCTCGCAGCGGCTTTCCTTAGTGCTGCCCGGCGAATCACTAGAGTGGAGCTGCCTGATGTGAGAGACCTGCCGTGGGCGTCGGCGGTCTTTCTCTGTTTAATGACGGTGCGCTCACAGAGCAGGATTTCGCCGCACACGCCGGAGCAGCCGCCTGAGCGTACGCCCCCTAATGAGAATGCGCACATCTTCACCGGCGTAACCGGTTCCGCTGTCGGGAGAGCCTGCCACGCTGCCACAGCCCGAACCAGAGCCTGCCACACTGCCACAGCCCGAGCCAGAGCCTGCCACGTTGCCAGAGCCTGCCACGCTGCCACAGCCCGAGCCAGAGCCTACCACGCGGCCGTGGCCCAATTCCCCAGAGCCAATGGCAGAGGAGGAACTGCTGCTGTGGCCTGACCCAGCAGCGTTACAAGAAGAGGAGGACCTGCTACCGTGGCCCGACCCACCTGAGCCAATTGTGGAGAACCTGCTGCCGCGGTTTGACCCACCTGAGCCAATGGAGGAGGTCCTGCCGCCTTGGCCTGATCTTGCAGTGCTTGTGGGGCTTTCTCCTGAGCCTGCCGTGCATCCGGTGCACCCTCCTGAGCCTGCCGCCCATCCGGTGCGTACTCCAGAGTCTGCTGCGCATCCGGTGCATCCACCTGGACGTCTTCCAGAACTGACACCTCCTGAGCACCCCCGGGGATCTTCCCCAAGAAAATTTCCCGACCCTGTGCCGCCTAAGACTGTCCAGCTTGTGTGGCCTGCTAGGGCACCTGATCCGCCCTGGAGGCAGGCAATTTGTAGGGGTCCGGGTCCTGCCTTCAGAGCGCCCAGCCCTCCCTCCCGAATGATGTTGCCTGCAGCGCAGGTGCACCTTTTCGGGAGGGGGGTGTAATGTCATTTTCCGTGTCTGTCTGTTCTGGTCTACCCCGTCTTTGTACTTTTGGGTTAGTCCTGTCTTGTCTTTATTTGGTTTCTCCTTGTCATTATGTTCTGATTAGTTGATTTCGTTCACCTGTGTTTTTTCACCTGCCCTCACTTCTGCTCTTTAGTTTTTGTGTATTTAAAGCCCTTTGTTTTTGCAGTTCGTTAGTCGATGTTAATGTAATGTCATGTGTGATCGTCCTATGGATTTCGTGTCATCCTTGCTGCCTCGTCAGCCTTTGTATTTGTATCTAGTGTTGATGAATAAACGTTTAATCTTCAATCTCTGTGTTCTCTCCTCTCTCCCGTGCTAAGAGGCATCGGCTGCACGCATCTCAATCGGACTATCCGCTACAGTTGGAGCATATGGAATGATAGCGCCATTTTGATCGTCTGTCAAACGTGCAGCAGCAGATCCAACAAACTTTCAAACTTTGTCGTTTAAAGTAAGTACTTTTATTCATTTTATTATATTTATTGTATTGTTAAAATATTTGCAGAACGTCAGTGTAATCATTAGGCATTATTTGCCACATAAAAATGTTACTGCTAGAGTTTTTAATTCCAGTAAAATGTACAATTGCCTTTTTTGACCTGGTTTTTAAAGTCATACCTAAGTAATGGAAAGCCACTGGTTCAGCTTATTATTCAAAAGCAAGTTTGCACAAGCGTTCTCATCAAGAAGAAAAAATTTGTAAACTTTTTTGTAATCCTGGCTTCATTTACCACAGCTATCAAAAATATGAGCAGGAGATCACAACAAACTTCATCAACCCAAACTTCATCGTTTAAAGTAAGTGTCTTTATTAATTTTATTATATTGTTGAAATGTTTGTACCTTCATGGTTTGCAATTCAGGCTTTATTTACCACAGTTATAAAACGGAAATAATGGGCGATTTGTCATATAACGTTAGACGTAACGTAACTCAAAATGTAATCGTGCTATTACATTAAAGAAAAGCATGATAAAGTGGACAGATTTGCCGTTCAACAGCGCATGCACTGCACGCGAGAGACGCATCACGCGATATAAAATATATGATTAATCAGTGGACTCTACAAATGTCTGGTATTTAACGGGTTAGTTGTGTTTTTTTCATGTCCGGCGTAGACATGTTGTAAGACTCTGTGCAATGCGCTTAAAACTCTTAATTTACAATGGGCGCGATATGAGTCGATTTTTGCCAAGAGCTGTTGTTACACAGAAAACGATCTTCACTCTAGCATTTTACACTACTGGTCTGTCAAATAGGGGAAGCTCATTTTCGCCCTACTTCATAAAATTGTCTATTTATTTAGTTTCACCCACGACGCTAGCCTAGCCTAAGCCTACTATATGAATGAATGAACGATCTGAAAAAAAATATTAAACTCTGTAAAAGTGAAACAAGGAATGTGGTGTATAATTGTGTG
>JAUCMU010000002.1:2133732-2153938 GCA_032275025.1 Enteromius treurensis
GGAACTGCCCACTTAATATAAAGTGTAACATTCTGGACACCAACCACAATTTATATGTAAAGCTTAATTTACTGCCCGCTGCTGTGTAACATCAGAGTAATTACATGCTAAATCCATAGCAATTGATTACTTAATATGAAGTGTAACACATTATTTAGCAAAAAGTGCTGTTATTCCTGTTGTCACCAATGTCCTGTTATGTCCAATGTACTTACACATACCATTCTGAGGGTTGTTACATGTGTGTAGTTACAGAAATATTACAGCTGTACATACTATGTGCCGGTGTGTACTTACACTGTGGTTACATACGACATACACATCTAGTTACTATGGAAGTACACAGGTATTAGGGACACTTAACATAAAGTGGGACCATAATGACCATAGCTGTACTGTTTATACCAGTGCGTTTTCGTTTTAAAACGCTCTTTAGAATGAAAACAATCCTCTACACTGGCGTTAAACCTACCCCAGAGTTTTCAAACTAAAACTGCAGCGTTATCAAAAGTGTCCGTTTTCGAGGGTGGAACTTACAGTTTGTAATTATGTCGATGTAACAGGCTGCTACTGTTACACATTTGTTACAGTCTGTTACACAGCTACTTACAGTATGTAACCAAAAGATTGTCAAATATGTGTTGCACACAACGTAATTTTGAATTCAAGTACACAGACATAAGCTACATAAAATAAAGTTTATCAAGATTGTACTTGATGTGTATCTATACTGTAAACCATATCTAGCTGCACCTTAGTTTGATTAAATACATGTAATACCTTTCTATTTACATAAAAATTACAGAATATTACACAGACATAAGCTACTTAAAATAAAGTGTATCAAGATTGTACTTAAATGTAAGTAGCTGTGTAACAGACTCGGTCTGTAACATATGTGTAACAGTAGCTGTCTGTTACATCTACATAATTACAAACTTTAATTACAGGCTGTTTGATTAGTACATTTTATTTAATGTAAGTACAATGGCTACCACTAAGTACCTAATTAGGTAATTAATCTGTATTATGACACCTTAAAATAAAGTGTTACCAAGTTTTTTGACCTTGCATGCATGTCAGTGTGTTTTTTGGGGACTCCCAAAACCAAAATATGGACCTTTCATAACCCATAATAGGGGCACTTTAACCCGTTGCTTCTTTCCAAAATATATCCATAATCCATAATAACGCTTCCACGTCCCCTTTTCCATCGGTGAGCAATTGATAGAATGCAAGATTTATACAAATCTGTGAACATTGTTTGGTAGTTGATTATATAATACAAATAAAGCAATGAAGTAAACTATATAGTCAGTTCCGTGTTAATACTCTTCTAAACTCACGCATTAAAATGAAATACAGACCCATGAAAAACATGTTACACTGGTGTTTTAGGAAAAAAACAGCGCAGAAGAGGTCTTGTTACCAAAAATAACCGAAAAACACAGACAGACCACACTCTTTGAAAACACCACACTTTCCTGACCTTTCTTAAAACATCTCCAGCATGTGGCTGCAATGTTTGGCACAGTGGCCCATGTCTGAACAGGTCAATGCAATGGGCGTCACCCCAATCGTGACCATGTAAGTCCACTTCCTCCTCAGAGAAGGCTGAACTCAAGCCGATCTCACAGCCTCCGTGTGACTCTGTAATTACCTTTGAAGAGGCCCAGTCACGGGGGAGCGTTGGCGGCGACAAACCAACACCACATGCATCTTCCAGGAAGCTTAAACTATACGGCTTTCCCAACTTACAGTGTTTTGAAAAAAAAAAGGACAGGATGGAGGAATGATGGGTATACATATATACATACCTATAGATCCTGTCAGTTGTGACAGCTGTTTTGATTGGACAATTAAATGAGAATTTGTGCAAAATCCTGCATTAGATAACCAAATGGACTTTAAACAAACTTCTGCCCACTATTATTGTCATTTTTGTGGTCTGCTATTGTTTGTTCGTTTCTTTTTAGACCTGTTTGTCCTACAGAAGACAGGCTACATTTTTCAAAGCAAGTTTAACAGAAGCAAGGATTTTTAAAAATATATTTATGGAACAGATTTCTGGGTATACGCATGATCTAACTTTTAAACATGAATATGAAAGAAGCCATGGTAAAAACAACAGTTTCAAGCATATGCATTATGATTTTTCCTATTTAATATCCTGTTCTGATTTGTGACACGTCAACATGGAACACAATTCATGCTGGGTAACATGAATCCTCAGGTCTTCTTAAATCGGCTGTCATTAAAGCCAAATAATTTAATATTTGCTTTATAGTTTACATTATAATTTCATTAAAATCAACATTTGAATCTTAATTATCTGAAGTATAAATGCCTTTAATAGGTATTGTAATACCCTTGCCATTTTAAAAACTATGAACATTCATCATTTAAATATTACGTTTAAACCAATTTTTAATCTTACATTGTGAAAAAAAATAGACAAATGTACATAGTGTATATAATATGCATTTTTTCAAAACCATTCACTGTCCCAGTTCCATTATTTACACCACAACAAGCAACTTTCCCCAGTTATTTTACTTCCAATGAGACAACAGTTTATTTGTAAAATTTTGAAAAAGTAAACATCGTCTGAACCATACAGAATTTATTCTGCGTCATTTCCAATTGAGCTATAATTTTGTCAAATTAAGCAAATGAAAATTTCATTTAATTGTGCATATTTAGGATGCACAAAGTGCCAGCTATGGAAGCAAAGCAGAGAAATTAGCTATATATATATATATATATATATATATATATATATATATATATTTATATATAAAAGTTGTCATTTCTGCCATTAAGTGGTTTTACACAATACTTGATTAAAGATGTGGGGCAGGATTCTTCAAAAATATATAGATAGATGGAGATGTGTGTGTTATGCAACAAAACATAAAACACATACTCTCTCTTCTATCGTAAAGAATGAACTCAACGTATACAGTATAATTTATGCTTTAAGTGTCATAAAAATTGAACATCATCTCTCGCCATAGGCAACACATTTTAAGCAGCTACAAAACAACTACACATTTACAGTTATGCAACAGGCAGCTAAAATATATGTCGCACACATACACAAATTCCTTTCAGTGTGCCAACTGTCTTTAAAGTTGCAGCGTCGTGAAACAAGTATTCTCCCAAAGTAAACAGACAGCTGTGCCAGAGGTTTAGAGAGCTGATTTGTGTGGTGTGGGGCTCCGGCAGCTAGTTGTGGAAGATTTACTGTCGACCGCAACAGACTTCTCTCGATGAACACCCTTCTCCCACACACTGCTCAGGCAAAGAGTCTTTTTGCTGGCTTTTTCCCCATGTTATTCCTGAATATAGACAGACTTTTAACACACTCGTGCACAAAGTTTCGAGGCTTAGGCCTATCTCTATGATTTTTGTTGTTTATTTTACCACACGACAGTCAAAAATGTAAGTTGGATAATGTAAAAAATAATCTGCATGATTTGAAGTGTCACATCTCTGTAGTACAAACTAGGGACAAGTTACGCGTCACAGTTTAATGCTTATTTTTAGCCATTTGATCCGTTCTCTAACCGAAAATGTGAGCAACAGTAATAGTTACGCTTGACTTAGTAAATACCACTAATGAATGGTCACAATTAGTTTGTGCATGTCTGACCTCTCCTATTAGTCACTGTAAAACTTGCTTGGCGTGGGAGGACTTTAAGTTTGTTTACATCTTCTTCTAAATTCCTAGAAATAATAGGGAAATATTTCCACACAATGGTCATGAACATGGTTTTATATATTTGCTCATTTATTTTTTAAGACTTTGATGCTCTTGCAGTGACAAACATGGTTTGAAAAACATATTTTATTAGGCCAGAACTTTTTTTAATGTTCCCTTCACTGGTATTTGCTTATTTGAAGCTTTCCCTGGTACATCCAGATATCATTTAAATCCCATTCCTTGGTAATTGTGCACAGGCTCAGTTTTACATCAAATATGCATAGGCTCTGCAAAGACTCGAAAGAGGTTGACAAATGTGGCAATATTTGTTACATTTAGTTTCATGCATGATTTACAAGAAACAATGTAAAATTAATTTTCTGAAACATGATTTATTCATTCACTGCAAAATTATAAAGGATAATATGCAGAGTTTTCCAGCAGTGAAATAGCACTGCACAATACTTTCTTGTTCAAAACAAGCATGTAGTTCTCAGGAGCTATTTGAGCTTTAATACATAATCATAGTCTATAAACCATCTGAACCGGAGGTCAGCATACTATATAGTAAGTCATAAAATTATAAAGCTATGAAGTAATAGTGGATTTGTGTATGTGTTCAACAAGAGATCATAACATTTTAAAGATCTCTGAGGTCTCGTTCTACTGGGAATTTCCATTTATCTCAGTTGTTCCACTGGCATTCCGATATAAAATTTCTGACTTCTATTCTGAATATGTTGTCTATCTGGTTTTAAATCCATTAACTATGACTTTTACTGATAATCATTTTCCTTCTATGAAAAAAATTAAAGTTTACAGTTTTGTTTAATTGGACTTTTATTGCATGTACTGGTATGACCACATCTATTAAAACATTTGTTCATTCTGGTATAGAACAATTGACTACTACATAAAAAATAGACAAGTGGAGAACTTGACATGTTTAAAACAGAAACTTAAAAACATACATCTTATAACATGCTACACATTTTCTTACCTGGAAAACATAGAAATGTATACTTTCCTGTTACTACCAGTCATCCTCTTATTCATTCCAAGCTATGAGACATTTATACCACTAAGGAACCTTGCAGTTTTAAATGTATGAATGGCTTTGTCAATTTGTTTCTGAAATGGTGGTTTGTGGATAAAATATGGCAGCACACTTTGTTATTACACTTTGTTATAGTGCAATTAAATATTGAAACTTCTTGTACCGGAAGAAAACCACTTGAAATGCTAAAAAATCAAGACAGTAATGTATTTAGTGTATGGTACATTTGATTTTCCTATTTGGGAAAAAAGAATGACTCACCCTACCATAGTTATGTTAAAAATACAATTTTAACCTGAAAAACATTATTTGCATTTTCTGTTTGTGCAAAGTAAATGCTCAGTAAAGTTGTTAGATAAACATACAGTATGCATGTATGCAGGCAGAAGTCAGTAGTACCGGCAGACAGTTGTATCAGACACAATCCAGTAGAGTAAACAGTAAACGGGCGGCAGTCAGTAGGGCAGGCAGTGAGAATCAGTAGTCGAATAAACAAGCAATAGTCATAAACGGAAAAGGAAACACGGGAATAAACGCTCGGAATTACCTCCATGGGACGATAAGACTTCGCACTGAAGCCTGGGAAACTGAGTCCTTAAATAGTCAAGATAATGTCCAACACCTGGCGCTGATAAGCCCAGGTACATACACTAAAAAGGGTCCGTGTAGAAACTAATACTCGGGAGGCGGCTCCCGCTGCTGTTGGTTGGAGAGAGCCACAGAGGCGCTGTTCGTGACAGAGCCCCTCCGCTGCGAGCAGCTCCCGAAGCGAGCCAAACCCCGGCAACGAGGTCTTCCACGAGGTCGAGGAGCCGGCCTTTCCGGATGTTCCCGATGGAACGTGGAGATCAAAGAGGGGTCAAGAATGTCATTAGCATTTACCCAAGATCTCTCCTCCGGGCCGAACCCCTCCCAGTCGATGAGGTACTGCATGATCCTTCCTCGTCGCAGAGAGTCCAGGAGCTGGTTGATCTGGTAAATGTCCTGTCCATCTGGGATTAGGGGAAGAGCCTCTGCTGTAGCGACCTCATCCTGGTCCCTCTCTCCTCCCGGATCAGCTGCGGGCTTAAACAAGGAGATATGAAAGGTAGGAGAAATGCGGTAGTTTGGCGGGGAGTTCCAAACGAAAAAGATAAAGGAGTAATCTATTTGATAATTTTGAACGTACCCACGTACCTGGGACTTAATTTTCTGCAGGGTAAACGAAGCCGGAGGTCCTTGGACGAGAGCCACACCCATTGGCCGACTTGGTATTGATGTCCCTCCCGGCGATGGCGGTCTGCTTGCTGAGTGACTCTCCTGATGGCGCTTCAAAGGTGAACATGTGCAGCGTCCCATGTGGCCTCACTTCGACGAAGCCAATCATCAACGGCGGGTAGATTACTGGGTTCTCCTGTCCAAGGAAATAGGGGAGGCTGGAATCCCAGGACATATTGGAACGGCGTGAGGTTTGTGGCAGGTTTCTTGAGGGAGTTTTGGGCGAATTCAGCCCAGATCAAGTAGTTACTCCAATCCTGTTGATTCTGATGACAGTAGGAACGGAGAAAGCGAATCATCTCCTGATTTAATCGTTCCACCTGGCCATTCGATTGAGGGTGATACCCAGACATGAGGCTGATGTTAATGTTTAATTGTGAACAGAAAGCTTTCCATACCCGAGATATGAATTGGGGACCTTGACAAATGATGTCATCGGGGAGGTCATAGAATCGAAAAACTGGTGGTGGTCCATTGAAGCTTTATAGAGCCCTTCCGTATTAGTGAGGAGAGAGGGGCAGCCACTTGACTAAAACCCCGAATTAACCTTAGGTTTAGGCCAATTAACAACTGCAGTGACCTTGCTGTCGTCCATTGTAACGCCCTCGGCACCAATTATGTATCCCAGGAAGGAGATGGTGGGGACGTGAAACTCACATTTAGAAAGCTTAGCGTAGAGATTGTGCGGTAGGAGACGCTGAGGAACCATACGGACGTGTTTCACATGAAACTGAAGATCCTCAGAATAAATTAAGATGTCGTCTATGTATATGATCAGGAACTGATGAGGCATGTCTCGGAAAATGTCATTGACCAGAGCCTGGAACATGGAGGGACTATTGGAAAGCCCAAAGGGCATCACCCGGTACTCGTAGTGCCCGTTTTTCGTGGAGAAAGCCGTTTTCCATTCGTCTCCTGCCCTGATGCGAATCAGATTATATGCGCTCATTAAGTCCAGTTTGGTGAATATACGTGCTGTTCTAAGCTGCTCCAAGGCGGAGGGTACAAGAGGCAGTGGATATCGGTATTTGATAGTTATCTCGTTGAGAGCACGATAATCAATGCATGGACGTAGGGATCCATCCTTCTTTTTTACGAAGAAGAAGCCCGCGGAGGCGGATGATGTTGAAGGCCAGATGAAACCCTTTGAGAGTGGTTCTTGGATGTATTGTCGCATACACTTTGGGTGATCTCCTGCCCTCTCCAGGAAATGACGGGATCATGAGCGAGGAGCCAAGGATGTCAAAGGAATACAATGGGTTTTAGCGCAAGTCAGATCTATGAAGTTCCCCGCTGTCCCTGAATCCACAAAAGCCTGGGCCGTAACATAATGCTCTAGAAACTTATGACATACTTCCAAATGTAATGAGGAAGAGAGTGGGGTTGTGCTTACCCGAGTGGTGGTAGGTCTAGGAGGTCAAGCTGGGCAGTTGGCTCTCATATGTCCTGATTGGCCACAGTACAGACATAGTTTTTTTTTAATCCTCCTGTCTCTCTCCTCCTTGGTGAGACGGGTAAAACCAATTTGCATGGGTTCATCATAGGAGACACCAGAGAACGGCGTGGGATTGGTGAAAGAACAGTGCCCCCTGCGGGATCGGATGAGGCTGTCGACCTTGATGGCCATCTCCATATATTGTTCCAGAGAAACGCTTTCATCACAGCAAGCAAGCTCAGACTGTAATTCCTCTCGAAGTCCACAACGGAACAAAGACTTAAGGGGGCCCTTTTCCCAGCCCGTTTGTGCTGCCAATGTCCTGAATGCTAATGTGTACTCAGCTGCAGAAGATGATCCTTGCTTTAGGCTTAAAAGTTCATCCTCTGCCTCCTTTCCGTCCACGGCATGATCGAAAACCTCCTTGAATTGTTTGAGGAAGTGATGATATGAGGGAAACGCCATCTGTTGACCCTCCCATAAAGCTGTAGCCCAGTCCAGTGCCTTACCGGTTAACAGAGAGCAGATGAGAGACACTTTACCATCCTCCGTATTGTACATAGAGGCCTGTTGAGTGAGGTAAATGGAGCATTGGAGCAGAAATCCTCTGCATTTACCGGGTGTGCCGTCAAATCTCTCCAGTAGAGACATTTGCGGGTGATCAGTGGATGGCGCGACCGATGCCGGTGGTGAAACGGGCGCAGCTGGCGCTGGTGACTCCAAAGAGCGACCGATCTCCTTCGTTAGTGTAGTGAGACGATCGAGCTGTTGATGGTGCGTGTTAAGCACCGCAGCTTGACCTGTGACTTCCTGAAACACATTGTGAAAAGCCGCTGTAACAGGCAGAAGTCAGAAGTACCGGCAGACAGTTGTATCAGACACAATCCATTAGAGTAAACAGTGAACGGGCAGCAGTCAATAAGGCAGGCAGCGAGAATCAGTAGTCGAATAAAAAAGCAATGGTCATACACGGAAAAGGAAACACGTGAATAAACACTCGGAATTACCTCCATGGGACGATAAGACTTCGCACTGAAGCCTGGGAAACTGAGTCCTTAAATGGTCAAGATAATGTCCAACACCTGGCACTAATAAGCCCAGGTACATACACTAAAAAGGTCAGTGTAGAAACTAATACTCGGGAGACGGCTCCCGCTGCTGTTGGTTGGAGAGAGCCACAGAGGCGCTGTTCGTGACAGTTAGTTTGTATATTCCTGCCACTCACACATTGTCTGGTCTACATCAGCTGAAGATATATCTCAGAACTTTTTTTAAAATACAAAAAATTTAAATCGATTCTATTTAGTTTGTTAGTGCACACTGCTTATTTTGGGGGGTTTGTTTGGTAACACTTAATCAAAATCTTCTTTCATGTTGATGTCAGTTTGTATGTGTTAGGATGGAGGCTCCTGGCTCGCCTCCCCCGCACCACCAGAAGGAGCCCTCACCGGAATACTTTCCCATTCGGACTCGTCTCCCCGTGCACCATGGCCAGGCCACGCCCACTTCCCCTGGCACGCCTTTATAACCCAGACTTGAACTCTATGCCTCGCAAAGTTTTGATTTGCTGCAGCAGTCAATTCTTAGTGTTTTCCCTATAAATATGTTTCCCCACAATAGGTAAATATGTACATTTTACATATTTAGTAATAAGGTTATACGCTTAAAATTTATGACATATTCTAACCCGCTGAAAAAAAAATCTACAAGATATGGAAAGAATTTGTTTTCATGGCATCACATCTGGTAGCCACTGGTGTTCCACAGGGCTCAGTATTCAGACCATTTTTGTTCGTCATTTACACCAAAGCAATGTAAAAATTACAAACTGTTGATGAAAGATAGAGATCAGGAGATCGCTGCACTGGCTGTCAGGAGACAGTGTGCATCTGCCTTACTTCGTTAAATACCCTGATTTTCAGTTTCATCCCCTGCCTTTTCTTATCTGAATAAATACGGCTCTTGAACATGATCCTGTCTCCTCTGTGTTAAGTCAGAACTGCCCCTAACTGAAAATGGATTTGGTTCTTATTCAGACCCGCACCCAGGATGGCCGTCCTATTGATGAGTATGTGGAGGATTTTGTGGCTGGATGAAGCTCTAGCAAAGCAGATTTCCCTCACCGATTACCCGGGCTCACTCATCCAGCTCATGGACTGGGCCTTATGGCTGGGAGGTTCCACCCTAACAGTAGAGCCGGTCCCCGATCCAGTTCCTGAACCACAGTCCGTAGAGCCATTTTCAATTCCAGTCCCAAAATGTCAGCCAGTAAAACCGTTCTCAAATCTCATCCTAAAGTCCCAGCCAAGAGTGCCAGTTCCCCTAGCTAACAACTTGGGAACCAAAATTCAGTACCCAGCTCTACAATTGGTTAGATCAGCGATGAAAGCCCAACGACTTCCACTGTCTCAGCCAACAGTTCCGATCACAAAGAGTCCAGTCTGCCCGTCTCAGCCAGCAAGGCCAGTCCCAATCCCAGAAAGTTCAGTCTGCCCATCTCAGCCCGAAGCGCCAATCCAGATTCTAAATCCAGTTCCTGAGTCGCAGCCAGGACTGCCAATCCCAATTCCAGTCCCTAGTTTATTGCCAAGAGAGCCGTTCCCGATTCCAGTTCCCGAGTCATGGCCGGGAGAGCCGTTCCTGAATCCAGTTCTTGAGCACACGCTGCAAGAGTGCCTCCCTGAGCACGTGCTGCGAGAGCACCCTCCAGAGTCTGCACTGCAAGAGTGCCTCCCTGAGCATGCGCTGCAAGAGTCTCTCCCTGAGCACGCGCAGCATTGTTGTACCCTGTTTACATTATTGTTTAGCGCACCATTTTTAATTACATTCCCTCTCCATCTGCTTACCTCTCGCTTATCACTCATGTTGTATCTCGAGGCTTGGAGAAAAGGACAGGTAAGAGGTGGCACTACATACTTTGTGCATATGCAGGGATTTTACGATGTATTAGACACACTAGGTTAGAGGCGAGCTTCACCCTCTGTATCTTTTGTTCCCACTAGTTAGTGTAGGTCAGGTAGTGCGCTGCGTGCGCGAAGATTTATTCATTTTGTGTTATTTCTCTCCCCCGGGCTAGGCAGGTAAGGGGATCTGGGGTTTATTAGGTATGCTGGTGTTTTCTTTTGTTTCTTTCTTTGATTTGGATACCGCCATCGCCCCTTCCATTCCGCCTCCGGTATAAGTCCACCTGTTTGTAATCTTTACTTTATCAGTTTGGAAATATTTGTTATTTTTGTTTATTCTTCCTATTTTTTGTAACATTACATATTGGATCACTAAGTGTAATAAATCACCTGATTGTAGTAACATCCGCTTCTGACTTTTCCTCTTCACAGTAAGGGTTACATGCCTGTGTACGAGGGTTGCTCCCCAAAAATCTTCATGTTACTCCCTTCTCTTCTAGACCGACCACTTGGGTTGTAACACTTTTCTGAATTTCTGAATAAAAACGGCTGCTGAACGTGATCCTGTCTCCTCTGTGTTAAGTCAGAACGTTACAATAGCCTTGATTAAAACATTTAATCCCTTCTTAAAGTCAATAAAAATGAAACAAGTTTATTACTATATACTGTATGAACCCTGAAATCAGGGTTGACCTAAAACTAGAACTAAAACTAAACAGTCACTGGATGTCTACAGTACATTTATCATTATCTCACATGATGTGTTGCCTTTGGCAGAGTTTTAATGGCATACTGTATGTATGTGTGTTTGATGTATGTGTTGACTTAATATATGATAAAATTGCATACATACTTAACCTGGCAAGCTGGATCCTGATTCTGGTTCTACATATTTGGTCTAAATGAACTTTAGGGAAGTGAACAGCAGTACAACATTAATGTTTTCTTTGAATTAATGACATTTAGTGGTACTGGTTTTGAAAATCCAGACATGGACAGGGACAGACAGTGTTACATAATGAGCAAAGATGTTTTTGTTCATGAGTTGAGCAAAAATGGTTTTAATACCACCCATAAACCCTGTCCATACCCAAGTGAAAATGACCAGGAAAACATTTAAAGAAAATCTTTAGAGGCTTTTAACAATACATTTTAGTGTACATTTAAATGTTTTGTAGAGCCCCTCCATATCCCACCCTTTTACCCCATTCCCTCAGAACAGTTTTTCCTCTTCATTAACACAACAGTTCTTCAGATGTTTGCATTCATGTTTATGTTTTACTGGGTAACAGATCTCCGTACCAATAAAGTGCCTCATAAAACTGGAAGTAAGCCATAACATGTTCTATTTTGTACAGTAATTGTTGGCCAAGCTCCACCAAGAATATAAAAAAAATGTGTTTCTCATGAAGTCGTCATTGTGGTGATTAGTCTTTAACTTAAAACGGGACCCTTATTTTCAACCCGTTTAATCTGAACTAGTGTAAGAATGAGCACATAGCACATACACATTGCAGAGGCACATACAAAAATAAGACTTAATTTGAGTTGCAATATAATACACCAAATGTATATTTGCTCTATAAAGAAGTAATACCATCTTTGAATAAATAATTTACAGAAATATGATTTCAATATTATTTTAAAAAATGAAGTCAGCACTCAGTATACAAAACAGAACAATTAAATTAGTTTGTGTATTTTGCAACTATCAAACAAAATTTTAGATAAACAATAAGAACCAACTTAAAGTGGCAAAAACAGCAATAACAGAATAAGCAAGCAAAAAGAAAGAAAAAAAGAGCATTATATTTATGCCACAGCACATTTTAAGAAATATACCGTAGATATGTATAATCAAAATGATTCTGCAATGTTGTTACAATATATTTTTAACCTGGCCCTGTGCAGGCTCGATAATATTTCTTTCTCCATGAAAAATAATGTGGAACTATTAGCGTAAATTATATTTTTATGCTTTTGAAATGCTTTATAAAAAATATCATACAATATCAATAATTCACTGCTCTATTTTTTTGTGGCCATTGTTGGTCAATCTATATAAATTAAAATTAATTATCATATAATGTCTAATTACAGTGTTCTTCAATATTTTTTGTGTGAAGACAATTCTTATAAGAGTGTAAAAAAATCTTCATATTACACCTATGAATGCAACATTAAATAGCTTTTTTTAACAAGTACATTCAAGGTCCTTTTGCGGTGAAACTAATGAGCTTGTTTTTAATGATAGTGTTGACTTAATGTTGGCATGAATGGGATTAAATGTCGGCCTGGCTGGACAAACTAACATTTCACAAGTCATTAAACCGAACCATTACTTTCAGATGACCACAGCAATGGCACCTCAAAAGTGAGTCCAACACTTAAAATCAAAACAGTCTGATATCTGAATGCATTAATGCAAAACACATTCTAAATACTGACACTAATCTTTTTCGAGGGTACATGGAAACTGATACCTTTCTTAACCTTAAATTTCTTAAAAAATAATTTTAAACATTTAATCTTGTAAAATGTTGCTTCAAGTTAAAAATGTTTACAAGTTTCAATTCCATTTGTTAACACATCTGTTCATATTTTGTGTGGTAGTAACAAACAAAAAGCAATGTTTAAAAGGTTACTACTAACCTTATCCCATTAGTGCCAATTAAATCAACCTCGTCTCATAAAAAATATGTACCTCTGTGCACTTTTTGCTCAACACCGTTTCATATAACTTACTGGACATTTTTTTATGTTTTATTAAAATTTTATTATTATTATTTTTTTTTTTACGTTGCTTCAGTTACATCTTGTAATAGTTCAGAATTATATGCAGGGACTGTCGCTAAAATTTAATGCTCTTTTGTGTTGGAAATATGCAACTACACCAAATACAACCCTAAACCTACCCGATAGTGTTAACTAGAGTTTGTGTACTCCGGTCTCAAGTACAGTTTTTAAGAAGACTCGGACTTGTCATGGACTCGGATGCATTTTTATTTGGACTTGACTCTGAATCAAACCTTTTAAACTCTGAAAATATTCAGAGTCCAACCGAATTCAGGGAGTGTTTGAGGAACTTGAGTCCGACTCGACCCATTTTGGACTTGGACTCGACTGGTCCAAGACTTGGACTCGAATCGGACTCAAATTAGGTGGACTCGAACCCAACACCAGTGTTAACAAACACAAAACTGCAAACGCAAAATACATTTGTTGTTGCAACTGTGCCATTTCAAGTGTCTTTTACACAAATTTGATCTGTTTTGTCGAACCGTTATCAAACCATCGAATGGAGCTTTCCATTGCAAGGTGCAGTTATTGTTTGAAAATTATGCTTTATTAATCGAAACTATAAATTTGTGTGAAAAGGAATAAAAGGTGTTTACTGCCTCTAGTGTTAATTTCTTTTGGAAACTGCACTGATGTACTTACTGGTACATATTTTGTAGCTCGCTAAAAAGTGCACCAAGGTACATAAATGCTACGAGATCAGGTAGAATTAAAAACAGTAGGTTCTTATGATTGATGTTTCTTAAATCAGCATCCTTACATGTATGGCAGTCATTCCACTCTAATGGAACATCTACATCTGTCATTGGTAAATTGTGCAGAATGCTGTTTTGAAGTCATAACACAATGTTCTGTAAGTAATTGTGTAAAAATTAACCTTTAATACTCAAAAATGTGCCTGAAAATCATACTTTTGTGTGAAAAGGAATAAAAGTTGCCTCTAGTGTTCATTTCAACTGGAAACTGCAACAATTTCAATTTGCAAAAACATTTATTCAGTTTTGCAGAAATGTAGGCACATATTTTGAATGAGACTGAGTTGCATTATAATGAACAAAGTGTAGAAGTAATATAAATAAGACATTAATTGTGCCATGTTGAGAGATTAATTGATTATAGCAGAATTTTCTAAAATTGTGATAAACGAAAAATCATTGATAGCTTTTCAGTGATAAAGGAAGTGCTCTTTGTGCACTTTCTTGCTCTAAGTAGTGGGTCGCATCAATAAAAAAAGTTTTTATCCTAAATTCAAATAATAAATAAATAAATAAATAAATAAATATATATATATATATACATATATATATATATATACACACACATTTTTTTTTTTAATCATCCACTACATACCTTTAAAGGGTAGATTTTTCTTTGTTTGCAATGGTCTCTTAATGTCTCCAGAGCTGTGGGTCTTCCTTATATACCAGATTAATATCCAGCAGACCATTATTGATATTTTGATATCTTATTATACAGTATAGTGATGTACTTCAATTTTGAGGTGCCAGAGGCACATGGTTTGTAAGACATCTTCTTCAATGGATTTATTAACACACATTCTTTTCCATTGAGAGGATGTGTAAATTGTTCAAACATGTCTGGTCGCTAGTGTTTCTTAGCCATGTGTGGAGGCGCCTTGAATCTGGACTAGTCAAATCTCATGAGCGAAAGGGGGATTGTTTTGTTTAGTTTTTATTCGCTTTGTCTTTTTCATTTATTTAGTTTCCTTCAATTAAATTGCTGCAGTGTGCATATAAACATAATAAAGAATTTTTTTCTGAAGCTTTAAAAAAGCAGAAAATAAGATCTGGGGCTGTAGAAGAAACATGTGTAGCTGTAGCCCAAAAACCAGGGTCTAGTCACACCCCTGTTCGCTCCTTTACGGAAAGCACAAACTAATAACAACAGGGACGAGTCTACAGGAAACAATTTATGCGTTTTAGCTGCAACATTAAACACAACTGAATCCAATTATGCTTGCAACACTGTTTGCTGAACGCTAGCTTGTTTTTAACTAATCATAACAAAAGTTTAGTTGCAAGTGACACTGCAGATTCACTCTTGTACAAACTAGTACAGTATTGTGTCATTTACTGTAAGATAGCGATAACACAGTTAACCACATGATTATGATCTCTTTTTTTTCACCATTTGCTTCTTATTACACATCCATTATGTAATATTAAGGTTTCCAGCTTTTTTTTAGGATTAGGTACTTTTAGGAATGATGCATGAATCGTTTTCACTAAGGAGTGTATTTGGAATGTGCAAAAAATGACGACCTTACAACATCATAATCATGGTTACTCATAGTGTCTAATTATAAAGTAAGCACTTAAGCAAAACACCATCCAAAAACATCTTACCAGACAGGAAATGTACCTTCTATTATAGCCTATTTCCATCCTGGGTATGAAATGGTACAGACTGTGTAGGCGATACTTATGTCACTACTACTAACTGCCAGACACGTAGTAAGTTCAAAGTTTCTCTACACTCACAGTGTTTCTACATGTAAGTTAACTGTTGATTATGTGTTATTGGAAAAGTTCTTGTGTTTTGTTTCTGCTCTTGTGTAGATTGGTTGTAGTCAAATAAAGCAGCGACATGTGGATCTTCAGCCTGAAGTCAGTGTATTTCATTCAAACAGGAAGTATGGTTCTCCAGTCATGGTGGAAATTGGGGGTGGAAATCCAAACACAGCAGATGGTATAACATCCGTGCATATACGATCTGGATAGAGACGTGGGATGAGAAAAAACAAAGGCTTCATGAAAGACATGTGCCATGTCACATCGTTTTGACCAAAACACAACGATTTACTGTAAATCATTTGGTTTTGAAAAGTTGTGGCTCACAAATTGCAGTAGTCTGACAGAAAACGCTGACACAGCTGTAATGTTAAAATACACTACAGAATCTATCATGCAGAACATTTCCATATTTAATATTCCACATTTTATTTTAATATATAAAATATTTGATATAAAGTTTTGAAATTGTTGACACAAATAAGTACATAAACTGAGGCTGTAAAAAAGAAAGAAGGAAATACTAAACATAAATAAATAGCCAGTTTTTTTGTCAACATAAAGGTGCACTGTAAAACGATGAAATTAATGTTTTATGTCAGATGTGCTTCGGCTCTGTTGTTCTTCACCTGTGCTTACCTGTAACCAACATACAATAGAACAGCGCAGTTTTCTTATTCATATTTCCCATAGGGACTTTTAAAATGTCTTTGGTTAGGTGTTAGGTGTCAAGCACCAAACCAACCATTTACGATGGCCTGTAAAAGCTTTGATTTCAAACAACTGAAAATTGGACAAAAAGAAAAAGTTACAAGATGCAAGGATTTTTTTGGGTGATATTTTTAGATCATATATGCTGAGTTCTGCTGATTGACGGTTCATTAAAAAAATAAGTTACAAAAATGCATGCTATTGGTTTCACCAAAAGCATAAACCACTAATTAATGATCTTAGAAGGTTTTCTGGGATGCATTGCATATTATTTCAAAGAGGATTTTTCATGCATGCCCTACTGATAATAACAATTATTTCCAACCAAGTTTTTGCCTTTAACTCTTTTATCCATTTTGACTCAGTGCTGTTTTTTTGTCAGTGCTGTCAATGCTACAATAAATTCTAGCTTGCATAGTGGTCCAAATTCCACAAAACAACCCTGTTATAGCTACAGTCCACACATGAGCCAGACCTTGTTTCTTTATTTCCAGACATGATGTAAACATTCAAGAACAGATGCCGTAAGCCTGGTACAGTATTTTCCCATGAAATCTGACCTGACAGCTTCTAAAAATAAATATTGTACCACATAGAGAATCAGGTTAAGAAAAGTATATAAATTTAAACAGGTATGTTTTTAATATACTAGCTCAGTTCTACAATACTGCTCCTGGAGGGTCAATATCCTGCAGCAGAGTTTCACTACAACGTCTCAAAACTTTCTATCCTTAAAACCTTAATTATCTTCGTTCAGATGTGTTTTAATTGGAGTCAGAGTTAAAGTACGCCCAAACTACTTGCCAAAAATGTTAAGTTGCCATGAATCCAACTCCAGACTATATATTTGTATTAGTTACCAAAGTCCAAAACAACAATTAATGCTAAATCCCATCTAATTCAGATAACCTTGAACATTTTAAAACGCATCCCACATTATTTTTCAAAAGTTGCTTGTCCACACTGACACATCTAAAACTGCTTAAATCACCTTGTGGCACAAACATTCACTGAGATGATACTGAGAGATAAGACATAATTAATTTCCCACGTTATTCTCCTGACATAATTTGTGGAATCAGATGGTATAGAAATGCATTTAATGTGGACATAGCTTAAGTATCACTCGTGTTAATGTAAAAATCACCTGAACATTATTATTTAGGAACATATTATTCCTGAAGCTGTAAGTAGTTAAGGTAAACTGAAAACTCAATAGTCATTAGATCTAAGAATATTACTGGTTCAGTGTACTGCAATGCATTCACTGAAATGTTGAATCTAAAAAATAAAATAAAAAATCAGAATTTAGTGCATTGTTGTTCTCCTTGTCTTATTTCTTGTCATCAAACAGAGCAAAATTGTTTTGTTGATGGGAGACACTCCTTGTTTTAAAAGGTTTCCACAAGATTAATTGTATTATTCTTATTGTGTTGATGACTTTTAATGTCACTGTTTCCACATACTGTACTGTACGTCTTTTTATTCTGTTTGCAGACTATGTGACAACACTGTTGTTTTGGATATACCAATTATATGTGGTTCAGTTTCAGACAAATTAGCTTCATACTTATAGTTTGAGGCTGCTCCATAGTATGCTACTCAGTTTCAGATAGATGTTGTATAACTTCCTGTTTGCTTTTTCACATCACCTTTTCCCAACAATTCCAAGAATTCCCGAAAATGTTTCATGCCTAAACCGAACCGGAATTTAATGGAAGCCGAACATGCATTTGACTTGTCTGCTGAACTTGTGGTTAAGAACCTACCACTTAAACCAACATGTTTGCTGGTTAACATACCCTGCCAATTTTTTATGACTTTCACATATGGATACACTGCTTAACATATAGCTGATTATTATGAAGTAAAGGCCAGATTTTCCCATATTGACTGGCTTATATGGATATTCCATTGCCATAAAAAGTGTCTCAATGGTTTGTAGGTCTTGATCATGTTATTCCCCAGTTGTAAAACAGTGTAATCTAGACCACATCTGATATTAATGGTCTAATATAGTTTTAACAGTTCAGAAGCTGATAGTTTAATTCAACAGTCCTTTAAAAGCATGCCTGGGTATGTATAATTCATATAGGTAATGTGTTCTTGCAGAATATTTCCAAACAAACCGACCTCAAAGATTAATGGTTTGGGGCCTATTTAATGGCAGACAACTTGGAACTCCATTGGTTAAAGTCTTGTAAAGGGTGACATCAACTTCATAAACTAATGTTGTGGATCAGGGCTGAATTGAAGCCATGTGGCTTTTTTTACTTAATTTCCAAAGCCACCAAACCACAGTACAGAGGCATAGACTAGGCTGATTAGAATGCAGTCCTGGAGCATGCTTCACTGAGTTCATAAAGTCCAACCTGCATAAAACCCAGACATTGTGGAAAGAAGATCACCACACACAGACTTTGTGGTAACACTGAAATGTCACTGGACAGTCACGATTTTTGTCTTGTGTCAGTGATGGATTCATCAGTTCAATTCATCAGCAATGGTAAGATGTCTTCGTGAATATTCCCCGGCATACCAGTGACAGTGACTTATTGGGATTCAGGTTTAGTCAAGTTAATGCAAAAATGTATAAATTTAACAGTCAACATATTTAAAATGTACACAAAACACTAGTAAAATAAAATGACATAGCCTCGTGGTTCAAGTTAAACGCCTGAAAACTTGGCTTAAAACCTGCTAATCACTCAGATGTGTTTTGAAAAAGCTACACTTCTACATTTTAAATCACCAGATCATCTCTGCAAGTGTCATCACAGCACTACACTTGGTCTTGTATCACCTCAATGGAAGATTGTAAGGGGTTTTGTGGCAAAAAGTGGTGTCTAAGTCACTTCAATCAAGGGGGTACCTCAGGGTTCAGTACTTGGCCCTGACCTTCATTCAATGTGCACAAAACTGGACCCATTATCCAGGGACATGAACTCCTCACCACTGTTATATAAGCAAAAATCTTATTTCAGGCAGACGATTGCCAGAACACATCCACCCCTAAAACCAAGCTAAAACAGATCTCCTTGCATTTCCACCCAGCACAGAATTTATTTACATTTTCTCAATTTTCAGGACAGACACCTCTCAGATCACCTCTGCACACTACTGTACATATCCTACAAATCTATTCACCGTATAGTTAATAAACTGAAAAACTTAATCAAAGATACTCACCTTGACCATTTGAGTCTGTGTTCTCTGACAACTATGCAGTTACAGTAGGTTTGTCAGTAATAACAGCAACCAGGAAATCCCAAACTCAACTTAAATTTGGTCATCTTTGGAGCACGAATTGAGATATTTTTGATCTAATCTGAGAACTGTCTGATCCTCCCCAGAGACTGCAAGGTTATTACCATGATTAATGTAAAGAAAAATAGCAAGGACAATCAGTAAAATAGTCCATGTGTTTTATGAAGCAAAAAGCATGAGAATACTTGCACAAAGAAAACATTAAGATTTTATTCAATAATTCCGAATGATGTGGTACGTCAGAACACACTCGTTTTTGCTTCATGTAAATGATTAAAATGCATGCGTGTTAATCCTAAGCAGCAGTATAACGTTGTTTACATTAAGCAGAAGTAATGTGTCTTGGTAGTGTGTCACGTATGTGTCTTGGTACTGTTTCCACAATGATGCCTGTAACAGTAAAAGGGATGAGAAGAAGAATTGTTGAATAAAATTTTTTTCCCTATTGACACTTCACTCGTACTGTAATGTAGACTCAGTAGGCTGGAGATCCATTTGCACACCGTGTTTATTATAACAAAAGAGTGGTCGTACAGGCAG
>JAUCMU010000002.1:2154038-2167757 GCA_032275025.1 Enteromius treurensis
GTATTATCAAATGGCCAGAGTTTTGAGAACGTAGCAGACGCGGAGGACTATAATGTGATAAGAGCTCGCTCAAGTACCATCCTAAAAACCATCCTCTTGCATATACAGCCAGGATGGAGATGGAGCCCTCGCCCACTGAAAGCTTTTCAGAAGATGCTGGGTCTAATGTCAGCAGCCTCAGCAGTGATGCAGCTCGGCCTCTTACACATGCGGCCTCTGCAATACTGGCTAAAAGCACAGGTGCCGCCACAGGAGTAAACAACGCCCAATGGCTGCGAGAAAGAGCTCCCCTCTGTGTGGCCAACAGGAGGAAAGTGATTGTGACAGACGCCTCCAAAACGGGATGGGGATCGCTGTACAAAGGATCTCCAGCCTCCGGCCTGTGATCAGTCAGAGACAGCAGTTTGCACATAAACTGCCTAGAAATGATGGCAGTGTGGCACGCCTGTCGCGTTTTCCAACTACAACTGAGGGACAGTCACGTTCTGGTTCGCTCGGACAGTATGAAAGTGGTGTCGTACATAAATCATCAGGGGGGTCTGACATCAAGATGCCTCCACAAACTGGAAGCGCTATCCTGTTCTATGCATTCTCCCAACAGCTCTGATACCACAGGTCATTAGCCATGTCAGAGAGGAAGGTCACAGACTCCTCCTGGTAGCCTCCTTCTGGAGAAACCAGCCGTGGATAGCAGACCTACATGGTATGCTGGCAGCTGCCCTGTGGCCCATTCCCCCCTTCTCAGGCTCAGTTTGGCACCCACAGCCCAAGCTGTGGGCTCTTCATGTATGTCCGCTCGACGGGAGCCTGTATGTCTCCCAGAGCGCATGCAAAACATAATTTCACAGGCAAGAGCCCCGTCTTTGAGACACGCTTATACTATGAAACTGGCTGTTTTTACGAGGTGGTGCGCAGAACGCAGCGAAAACCCCTCAATATGTGACATATCAGGAATATTGTCATTCCTACAGCACCTGCCGGAAAAGGGCCGTTTCCATCCACTATTAAGGCTTACATGGCGGCTATATCAGCCCATCACAACCTTATAACAGGTCAGACAGTGGGCAAGGATATTTTAATTATCCATTTCTTAAAGAGGCGCTAGACGGCTGAAGCCTTCACACCCTCGCTCTGTCCCTACGTGGGATCTGCCCACAGTGTTAGATGCCCTAAAAGGAGCGCCCTTTGAACCTCTGCAAACGGCTACAGTGAAGATGCTGGCACTTAAGACTGCACTGCTATTGGCACTGGCATCTGTTAACGAATAGGCGACCTGCAAGCGCTGCCTGTGAGCCCTGCCTTCCTGGAATTCGGGCCAAATGACTCTAAAGTCAACCTGAAACCACACCGTTCAGAGCGCAGGTGGTATCCCTCTCGGTGCTACCCCCTAATGAGGGCCGTGACTTTAACTCAATGTCCTGTCAGAGCATTGAGAGCCTACATTGAGCGGTCAGTTGCCGTTAGGCGATCGGACCAGCTCTTCATCTGCTTCGGCACCCACACTAAAGGGCTATCAGTCTCGAAGCAGAGGCTTTTTAAATGGGTTGTAGACGCTATTCTACTGGCATACTCTTCATTGGGCCAGGAATGTCCAATAGGAGTAAAAGCTCACTCAACTAGAGCAACTGCCTCGTCCTGGGTGTGGTTTAGCGGTATTTCCCTATCAGAGATATGTGAAGCGGCCGGCTGGTCCTCGCCGTCCACTTTCACCAGGTTTTACAATCTGGATGTCCCGGCTTTGCATGCCAGGATCCTCTCTGCTTAAAGGGTTAAACATTTTTAGTTCACTGGGTCTGGCCACTACATCGCCAGACCACGAGCTCAGGCTTGAGAACCTCAAACTTGAAATGTCAGTCAAGTTTGGCCGCACTTAAATACCAAGCACTGACTATAAATTCTATTTGCATTCATAGGTTCGCTGTGTTGGCCGCTCAGTTGCCCAACTGGGAACTCAACATCATTTATTAAAGGGTTAACTTGTTAATGTCCTGCGTATTGGCAATTACACCCCCAACCCGCGGACTTAAGCTCAGTATATGTTTTACTCTCTGCTTTAACAGACGCGCGCTCAAACAGCAGACACAGTCTAGAGCTTTATGTCTGTTATATCTGTTAAAGCTTGCCACGTTGGTCATCACCTGCCCAACCGTGAGCGCAGGGTCACACGCCTCTTAAAGTGTAGAGACGATTTAATGCATATGTGGAGCAGTGATCTCTCTGCATGCTTATGTGACGGTGCGACCTAGTTTTCACCTAGGTCCGCTGTCAGGCTTGATCGTTCTGCACTTACGGCACAGCGGGATTGAAATGTGTTCCCATAGCGTCTAAGCAGACGCAGTACGAGTGAAGTGTCAACAGGAAATGTACAGGTTACTTCCGTAACCCAGGTTCCCTAAAACACAGGAACGAGTGCCTTGCGGTAAGTGTTCATTGCTTCAGTCGAAGTAACCTAACTCCCCCTGCGAAGTGGACACCATATAGACATGCTTGGCCCCGCCCATTCTGGCGGTCTTTGGTCGTTCTAACACGGCGTCTCAAATCCAGTATGGGTCTCAGACAGTCTTCTCGCTTGGGGACTAGGATATAACAGATGTAATGCCTTTTTTCTCTTTCTGACGGGGGAATCATTGTAGTAACGGGAATATAATTTGAGAATACCACCACTTTGCAAATCAACTCCCCCTTCAAAAATTTCAAAATCACCCTCCACAAAGCATCAGTGGATTAAATATTCAAATCAAATATGCTATGATTGGCTGTGATTTTATGCGCTATGTTGTATCTTCCTTTTCAGTGTTCAATTTTACACCTGTAGCTTTAAAGCATTGCTAGAAGATTTATCAAACCTAATTTTCATTTTACAACAGAAAAAAATACCTAGTTAAAAAAGAACTAATTTATCACAAAATCAAAACACAACCTGTGAATTAATACATTTTTAATCATTAAATCTGACAGATTTAGATTAGGGAATATGTGACCTATATGGTGTGAAAACACACCAGTCAGCGTGATTATTTCTTACAGAAATTAGTAAGTATCTGTAAACTTGCGGTGTTGTGGTTGTGTCTCTGAGTTTTTTTGTTAATCCATCCATGAGCCACAGGCGGTTTGGCCGCCATGCATGACAGCAAGGCGCTTATTTTTACATTAAAGAAAATTCCAGACACAAACTATAGACTGATTTTTCCCCTTACGACATTAGCCTTAGTGAAGAAATGAAAAACATTTCACTTCTTATATGAATGGCGGTTCAGTGATGCATGTCTTTACATGTTCTCAAGCTTTCTAGATGACAACCTACGATTAGCATGTCTGATGTAGCTTTATGTTTTATGATGTTTTCCCCATTTACTTCTAGCTTTAAAGTCCCAGGACTTTTTTGTCTTCACACTCTATATAAGAATCATTATACCAACTACTGTAAGTGATGTATAGTGTTTCAAGTCTATACACTGCCTGTCAATCATTAGAGCTGATATTCAGTCTCTTTAATTTCTGCCCTAAGGTACATCTCACAATAGCACAGCAAATCATGAATCATGAACACTAATTATCATTTTCAGGGTTTATTTATGTTCATGTGCTGCTTGTTAATGGGGAATAATTGTATAGTAGAAGTTAGGGAATGCAAAATTGTCTGGTCTCCCCTCATACAATATAGTCGAACACTGCAAATGCACAGAATAACACGAAAGGCCACCCGAGAGGCTCACACTTTTAAAATAGTTTTGACTGCAAATTCTGAGCATCTGACTGCATTGCTACAAACAGCCTGTGAATCATTGGAATGATACAGACTGGTGGGAAATTCATGTGATTTTGGTATGACACACCATCATCCTACTCAAATAAACTGTACAATGTTTTTCTACCTTTTTATGTGAAAAACACATATGGAATGTACATAAGTCTTACCTAAAACAGTGTTATTAGACCTAGGGCTTATTTATTATTAGTTTCAATTAAAAATGGAAATACAAAAATAAGAACTTAGTTGGAAATCTGAGTAGTGCTTTCTACAGATTTTATTTGTACATCTGCCTCTCAAACACAAAACCACAAACTCACACACACACACACACACACACACACACACACACACATATATAACATGATATTAATAACATTCAGTGAACGGCTATTCAGTGCAATGCATTCTATGAGAGCATGTTTATTTACATTCTGTCATTCAGTTACTGATTTATTATATTTTTTATTAATTTCATTTCTTTAACAAGACATAGGCTACAATTTGAGGTTATCAATCATGTTTGCAGCAAAATAATTTGAATCCCTAACCTTCAGTGTGCCCAGCAAACATTTTAATATTTGTATCATAAACTGGACTTTTTGTGATTTTGTGACACACTGTTCCCTACTAAAGTTTGAACTGATTACACACTTAACACTTCATTCTACTTTACAGCCAGAGGCACTAAACTCCTGAATTAAAGCCATTAAATATTTATTTGGCCCATTTTACGATATAATAACAATAACAGAGGACATTGAGTCTTTCCATTGTAAACGCATACTATTTTATTGATAATAAGCATGACAACATTATATCAAGGATCCTAAGCACACGTTTTATTTTTTCTGCTTGTCATGCCTGGTAGTGAATGTTTGCATTGCCCGGCCATGTAAACCACAGGAAGAGTGGGAGCAAAAAGGTGGGACAGCAGCGGTAAACCTCATGACATCACAAGCTCCACTGCCATTGGACGTTTCCAGAGGGAGCAGGGTTTAAAAAGCCAACCAGCAGCCATCTCTCAGTAGCATCAAAACACAGCAAGATCTCACCTGATCAACGGACCTCAGTCTATCCTCAGACTTCAAATTTCTCAAAGAGAAAGAGGTAAGTCACGACTCTAAGTTGTATGTATTTTTCAGAACGTTGATTCTGAAGAACTGGTTTTAAGTATGTAGATGTTGGGGGAAGCTTTCTGTTATTCATGGATGTATTTACTCGATTGTAGACTGCAGTTTGTTTAGGTTTGGCAGGCATTTATCTGCACATGTATGAGTGGTAGTGGCTTGAGACAGTGTAGCTACAGCCTAATTTAAATGATAAATAATTCATAACTCAAATGCAGTTCTTGCAGAACAAGAGTTCTGAAAAGGGAGTCAATGTAAGTACAAGACTGATGCTATGAAGGCTTTTAATGATTCTGACCACAGTTTATTATAGGCAGAGATGATTAACATGAACTTGACAGACGAAAGAGGAAGTTGCGGCTATGGCACATAAATGCCTTACTAATTTGTCAACTGACTCATTTATTCCGGCGACACAACCACTAAATTAAAGTTCCATACAAAATAATAATAATACTGGCTGACTGACAGATGCCACCATTACTTCTGCCTGCAGCCCCTGCAAAAACGTTTCCACACTTAGTGTTTTGCACTGCTCTTCGCATTTCCTTTGACGCCACAAATTTTAGGCCTTGGCTAGAAACATCGAAGATTCTAATGAGAAACTAAGTCTGGAGCCAAAGGCGTGCTATTTCTTGGGATTGTGGCTGCTACATAGTCTACATATAACTTCATGAATTATACACCAGAGGAGATCATTATAGGTATAGCTAAACACACAATACCTCAACTTATACTTTATGCGATGTAGTTGAAACTGAAAACAAACGAGATGTTTCATGGCAGGAAGTCCTTTGGCATTTGCCAACATGTTTCAGAGCGCCCCTTATAAGGCATGCTTCCTTCCGAGTTGGTAAATGCGTAAACACCAAAAATACCCACTTGAGGCATTTTATCGTTAGAACATTAAAGTGAAACAGCACAGGCAACCCTCTTTGTAAAACATCTGTTGTAGCTGGTGTAGGCTGCACCACTTACATTTATAAGGTCAAAACCGATGCTCTTCATAACTGAGGATCAGCTCTGAAGAGCTTTTTGTTTTTCTTCTGTTTCAGAGTGTTTTGCAAAAAAATGAAGAGAGTTATCGTTTTAACGCTCCTCGTCGCCACAGTTTTCTGTCTACCTGTAAGTCATTTTAACCATTAAAATCTGAGGGTTTAAAGTTGTACACTTTTGTGTTCTTGTACACTGACATATATATTTTCATTTATTTCTCAGGTGAAGCGTTCAGCAAGCAGTTCGGAAAGCTCAGAAGAACTTGTGGTTGCTCAAGGGGCAAGTATCTTGTTTCAAATGGACAGAATGGACACTGTTTTGAAATTAATACTGCGCAGAAAACAATATTGCGTTTTTAACTAAACATCTGTCTCGTACAGCTGCCTCCTATTCTACGAAAAGCTGCGGATGTTATGTTCGAGGCAGAACCCACACAGGTAAAACATGTCCACTAGCCTGTATTTTGTGTATACTTGAATACTTCAACCCAGACATGACAATTCTGTCAGCATTTATTCACCCTCTCTTTCTTTTGTGGTGCAAAAAATATGAATTTTTGAAGAATATGCTTGCCTTTTTTTTTTATCACAACGATCTTAAGCTGCGAAATGCTACAAAACGCTAGAAAAAAGTAAATGATTTGTTCATAAATTTGGCTATTATTATTATTATTATTAATTTTTTTGGTTTTCAATTTCATTGCATGGAAAAGATTTACTACTTCTTTGGATAAATGCAAGGGTGCATAAATGACAGGTGAACTCTAGCAAACTGTGTGAACTTTTCCTTTAATCTCAAAATATTGATATAAACTAAACTATTTAAATTCAAGGATGTGCTAATTGGCACGTGCATGAAAAATACAGTGAGTGAGTATTGTTATGTTTATGCCAAAGCATTTGGTTGTGTTTCAGACAACGGCAGCAGAATCCAATGAAAGCACAGACAGTGCAGATGACAGTGAGGTAAATGAAAACTCATCCTCTAACCACATCACACGTCAACGCACTCCCACTATAGTCAATAAAATACAACAGGTTCTAAAAATACCCTTCCGTTGGTCTAGACGCACTGTAAGTGACCCCGCTTTGAGTCTCAATACTGTTTCTTTCATTTGCAGGATACAGATGAGGAATCTGAAACGGATGAGAATGAACAGGAGAATGTGAGTCATTTGTGTTTTCTGTCACGTAGAACCTCTTTGGTGCAGTTGCAAAACAACAGACTAAACCAGTCGTTTTTAACTGATTTTGTTGTAAAACTCAGAATTGATAATGGGTATCAAGTGGCAGATTCCAGCAGTAAAGCATGTTTGCTAGCAACACCAAAAGTTATGGGTTCGATTTCCACAAAAAGCAAGCACTGTAAATTTGTTTGTATCTAAGCATCTGCCAGATGCATGTAAAATGCAAAAGCAAAAACTGTCCCAAAATTGTTTATCATACGAGAGTAAACAAATATGTACTCAAAATAAAAGTAAGAATGAAAGTACTGTGGCTGATGTCAACAGGGAATGCACAGGAACTTTCTCCTAATATGCATTTATTTTAAGATCCCAATTATTGCTTCGTTACATTTTATTATGTGCATTTGGCATTTTCCATGCTGTGCATAGCTCTATGTTTTGGTCATCTGTTGACACTGTATTTAACACAAAAAGTTTCCATTACCAAACAATTAGCCTGTCAAAACTGAATGCCTAATTGCTGTAGGACGAGAAACAGTCACAGTGAATGAAAACATATTTGATGTTTAACATACAATTACAACATTATTTTGGACCAGTGAAATTTCACATTGTACTACCCAGCCTGACACCCCAACAATCACATCCATTACATAGCAGTAAAGCCTCCTGAGTGTTATACTGCCAGATTATTAACATATATTGCCCATTTAGGACACTAACTCCAGTGAGAGTGAATCCGGAGAGGCTACGAGCACTGTTGTCCCATACACAGTGGAACCCTCACTGGACCCCATCATCAACACCGGCCGAGGAGACAGCATGGGCTACCCTAGCGACTACAAAAAAACTATTGTCTACGTGGACTCAAATAACTTAGAAAAAATACCTTCCCCATACAAGTCCTACAGCAGTGACAAGTTGGGCGGCTTGACATTCGTCAGCAAGAAGTCCTCTGCCAATGATGACCAGAGCATCAACGATGTGGAGAAAGAGATTAAACTGTACAAGGTAAATGCAGATGTTATTTTATGTTTGACAAGTATGTACGTACAACACAAGAAAGTACCTTGGCAGAACATATTATCAAATAGTACTTTTTTTAATGGGGATGAGTGGTCGGTTGCAAGTAACTTTATTTCGGTACCGTGTGCAAGAAGTTCAACTAATGATATTAGCATTTTATATAATAACAAGCTTTACTACAGCGTTATGTCGTGACGCTGTATTTCAGGGAATAAGCAAACGCACTCACCTGAACGGTTCTCTTCCACACTCCTTCTCTTCCATATAACAGTTAGCGTAGCAATGTGTGAATCATTTATTGAATCGATTCATCTTAAATGGTTCTCTCTCGTACTGTATGCAGAATTTGGGAAGTCCGATTTGTTCTAGGGAATCGATTCATCCTAAAAAGGCATCTCTGCTATATACAGTAGTATTGGAACATGTTATTTATTCCAGTGAGTCGATTCATTCGGAAGATTCACTTGACTAAACTTGTTCACAAAAATGATTCACTAATGTGACTCGCTGTTCTACAGTATGTATTACGCTTTTGACTCTGTGATGTAAATTATATTTTTGTTCTTGTATGTAGTATCGGAAAGTATGATACATTCCAGTGAATCGATTCATCCTAAACGGCCCTCTCTGCTATGTAGCTATGTTTTGGGAAAAATTCGGATTCATTCAAGTGAATCGATTAATTCGGAAGATTCACTTAAATGAACACGGCGTGTACTATTTATGCAACAAACATGAATTATACCTTGAATCAACAAAAATAATACAAGATAATCTGAATCACTAGCTATGTTTCCATACACCTATTTTTATATGCAGTTTTGCACAAAATAAATTAATTAATTAAATAAAACACTGGATGGAAATGCCAAGATGCACATAAGTTCTTCAAATGCGCACAAAAAACTTAACTAAGTAGAAGAAAATTCTCGTCTGGTAAGAAAGCATGCACATTAAATAAAAAAATAGAAAAGAAACAAAAAGACTATTTAATTGGACAGCAGAAAAATGGACCCACCAATGGACAGATATCATTGCACAGCATCTGAAATGAGTGCTTTAATGAACTCACAGAACTGCTTTCCCAACCAACAGGCTCTGAAAATAAGACAACATGATCGTATTTGGTCTGCATGCTCTGAAGCTCATAATCTATTGTGTAAAAAGAATACTATAAAGTGCCTTCTCCTACTTCTGCAAATTATTTTGTTTCTGTGTAATACCTCAAGTGATGATTTTGCTGTTTTCAACTCACTGGATGGATTTCTTTGCAGGTTTTATGCAATATTTCAGTTTTGGGTTTATTTGGTAACTTTGGATGGTAACATTTAGCTACAGTCGCTGAGATGTTCTGTTGTTTCTCAGGCTCTGCAGGTGCATGATGTTCCTCTGGAGGAGGACGACACCAGCACTCCAGAGGTGGAGAACATGGAGCCAAACGACCGCCAGGCTGGTCTAGGAAGCCAAGAGATCGTTCCCACCGGAAACCAGGACCCTACTGCAAAGTCAGACAGCGAGGGAGCAAGTGCTGGCGACACTACCAATGCCAGCGCAAGCGCCAGCCAGGAAGAAACCGAAGTGGACTCAGACAGCAGCCTGAGCAGCGAGGAGACCACAGCCACGCCTGGAGCAGCAGACAGCGACGATGACTCCTCACCGGAGAGCGATTCTTCGGAGGAGACCACCCAGGCCACCGACGCTACCGTTATCATAGCAAAATAAACGCATCTGAGCACAAACCCTCAACGGGCTGTCGACAGAAACGAATGCAAATGTATTAATTGTATGGTGCTTGGTGACTCACTCCACCTGATGTTAGTGTGAGTTAGACAAACAGCAGAGCACAAAGATACGGTTCACGCAAGTTCTTGAACTGTTGCCATGAGATGCAGTTTCATCTCAACGATGTCTTCCTGTTCATTGCACAATTATTAATGTAAATGTAATTTTATACTGCTTTATGTATGTAATGACTGATCATTTATGAATAAATTTTTGACCTTTATCAGGTATGCAGTGTTTTTTCCATACACAGAAAATATACAAGATAAAACAGTGTTCATATTGGCTATTACACTTAAAGGAATTACAGATAAAATCACGAAGACATTCACGTTGTCAGTTTGTCTCCTCGAAAAAGTGCAACATTTAGCTCAAACAAATATCCACATCGATTTAGAGTATAGAAATGTCTAGTTAAAGAAAAAATATATTTAAATGCATAAAATGGTTTGCTGGACTAAGTTAGCCTCCCAGGTATGTTGAGGGATTTTAAAAGGGTTTTGACCACTTTACAGACGGTCACATTGAAAGAGCAAATTAAACCAGCTAAGACCAGCTAACAAGATTAGGCTGGTTTATTTCTCACACAGAAATACCTTTCCACTAGTTACAGCAATATGAGTGTCTAAATGACAAAACTTACCTTTAGATATGTGTCAAAACCCTTTTGATTTCTAAAAGTAAACATTGTTATGTATCACACAGCGTTACAGCTGTGCTTTTCTGTTTTGATGTGCAGGCTCCAGACAAATATTTGTCAAACTTTGAAGTTCGGAGGAGTCTAGTGCTCTGTAATTAGCCTGCTATGGGTGCGCATATAGTCTGGGTAATTTCTTACAAAAATAAATATACTAAATAAAATGTCCAATTCTTTACCGCAATGACATTGGTGTTGACAAAGTAACAGCATAGCGCACATTTCTTCTGTTTTACGTATGTGACGCTCTTAGCGTGCAGTAGGTTTAATTGTGTCTGCTAATCACAGAGCTATCAAACCAAATACTGTTTCTCCACTGTCTGCTAATGTTTTGCAGACACTTTTTATATATAATTAACTTAACAACAAAACTCATATTTTGAGTATGTAAAATGAAGTAAAAAAAAATAAATAAAAAAAAAACTTTTAAAAGCAGGTCTAAAATAAATTTGATGGAATTCACATTTTAAAAACTATACTAATCATGATTAAAAAAATCAAAAATTTGTATTGACTAATTGAGAGCAGGTGTGTGATTGCAAATCTGAAACAGGTGAGAGTGCGTGGTGCATGATGGGAAATGCAGTCCAGAGGTGATGAGGTCACTGTAGTGGCTGAGGATGAGAGCTAACAGACCAAATAATAACACTTTACATGCAAATTATGCTAAAAAAAAAACTTAATGGTGATTTACAATATTCAATAAGAACATTCTAATAATAACAACAACAATAATAATAATAATAATAAAAAAGTCAGACAAAGTAATAAACCTCACTGGATACATAATTTTGAAAGGTGTGAAATCTTAAAATTGCTATGACAGTTAAAATAGATTTTTTTTTTTTATTCTAAATGAACACTTAAACCCATAACGGGACATGCAATTTAAAAAAAATTTTTTTTACAGGTTTTGTTTCTGTATTAACACCTTTATTATCAGCACATAATCATTATGTTGTAAACTCCAGAGAATGGTACACCATTCATTTTTTGTTTGTTTTGCATAAAAAGATGATTAAACAATATTACTACAAGGTATTACGTTGACATTATCATTATCACCTCTTTTTGAAGGTGACAGATCCACAGTAAAACAGTTAGTGAAGTCTTGCGTGGTGGTGGTTGATGGTGTTGTTGTCTTGTCAGATGGACTTCTTGTGCTAGCTGGAGGGAATGTGATCAACAAAACTCTAGTATCTTCCTCCGATGATTCAGATTCACTTGATTTAGACTCGTTGGATTCAGATTTCTCATCAGATAGTGAATCCTCCCTGTCTTCTCTGCTCGAATCATTTTCCTCTGAACTGAATTTAAATCGCATTGAGCCTGATGAACCAAATCTTCTGCGTGAATGAAACTGAGGATTTACACAGTTGATCCTTTCATTAATAGTAATCAACTGTATCTTGTATGTTATTATAAGTAACAGAATTAAAAAATCCTAAAAAAATAAATACTTACTGGTTTTGAAAAGACTGATGCAACAAACAGCATCAGTAGCATTGTGTGTAATGTCTTCATCCTACAAGAAAAAATCATCATGAAACTATTATTCTCTGGTTAATTCAAATAGGGTTTACCACAAATTAAAAATGCTATTCATAAGTTCTGCTTGCTTGTATTCACTGATTATTTAGTTACTATCAATAAAAACAAATTAAAAAGTCATAAACATAGCATTAGAGATGAATCGTTTACCTTCCACAGTGGTTCTTGTCCAGTTATTGTAAAGTCACAGTCTGTATTTACTCTGGTATTTCGGGTACTGTGTCTTAAATACAGGATGGATGTGAGTAAACCAGGGCTTGGTCCACTTAATTTCCATGATAATGGCATGACAACTCATCATTAGACACTTCCAGGTCTCTACCAAATCTTGCACAATGCCTTTCAAAATCTCTCATTGTGTAGTAATCCAAACGAGCGTGTAAATCACACATCACCACAGCCGTACTGCATTGTTTAGACAAACCACACTGTCTGCTACTTGTTTGGTTTGGTAACAGTGAAAGGCTCCAAACTTAAACATAATCCATGTATACTTATGTAGAGGATTTACTGTACAGAACTGTCAGATCTACATATTTGAAATTGTGACTGTATTTTTATATTTTGGACACACTCCAGTGCTTTAAACACAGCTTGAGGCTCACTGGTTTTATACTTTATGTAGTATGCAGCTTACTCACAACTGAAATGCATACTTGTCAAATAGCAATATTAAACAAATGCAATTTAAAATCTGATGTAAATAAGACAATTAACAGTTGTCAGTTAATAACACGTAAATACGTCTTTTAAAAACAACAACAACAACAACAAAAAAATAGGGCAGTTGTGCACGCATAGAGAGTCGTACCTTTAACCCAAAGGTTGTGGGTTCGAGTCCCAGGTCCAGAAGGGATTGTAGGTGGGGGGAATGAATAACCAGCACTCTCTCCACCTTCAGTACCAAGACCGAGGTGAGACCTTTGAACAAGGCACCTTTCCCCCAACTGCTCCCAGAGCGCCGCAGCAATAGCTGGCCACTGCTCCGGGTGTGTTCACGGTATGTGTGTGTGGTTATACAGTCACTGCTGTGTGCGTGCACTTGGATGAGTTAAATGTAGAGCACAAATTCCTAGTATGGAAAACCATACCTGGCCACGTCACATCCTTTATTTCCTAGCTGCTCAAACAGAAGTTTTACCGACCTCAAAGACGTCAGTGATGACTGAGGATGTGAAGCAGTCTGAATTGTAATTTTCCAAAAGGATGACATAATCTCACATCATCCAATACCTGCCTCTACACGAATGGCAAAGGTTATAAATGCATAACAATGAACTATAAACTCATATATGCAGTGTTACAGATGTTAACTATAGCAGATTAAATGCGCATTTTTAATGTTTTAAATGGGGCTTTCAGGTTTTTAAAGTTATTATTAAAGATAATATTGTGTTACTTTAGAAAGAAAACACTGAATAGAAATTACAAATAGAAAGCTGAAATATAAGTAGCTTTAGAAATATTTTAATTTAACATTCAAAATTACAAATAAATAGTAAAATATTAATAATTATAGTTAAGCTCACCACATTTGCATATACCCGCCCATGCTTACCATTCAGAAGGGTCGATGTGCAATCTCAGAACAACAGGTTGT
>JAUCMU010000002.1:2167857-2178547 GCA_032275025.1 Enteromius treurensis
CTAAGATACATACCTTCTATGTACATATCAGAGAACAATTTAAAACATTCTCTCAATGCATTCTATGGCACCTTTAAAGTAATGCATTTTAATTGGATGCATCTTAGTTTAAAAAACATGCTGGACTTACGAAATAAGCAAAATAAATGTGTCCCTGCCACAGTAAATACCGTGAGACTAGGTAGGAATTAGCCACCTTGTAAAATATGTACGAATTGGCTTTGACACTGTGTAAGTTTTATAAGTACTAACAAGCAGCTAAAATGCAAGTAATACATAATATTAATATTGAGAATAGGTCCGTAGATAAAGTGTTACCTGAAAATTAACAATTGGAATTAACACCCAATAACACTAATAACTTTTCAACTAAAGTCTTTTCATTTCTTTTCTTTTCTTTTCTTTTTTTGTTTCCACTGACTTATCACAACGTTTTAATCTATTTTTCTTAACATAAGAAAATTATTAGTCCTGGGAACAACAAGCTGTGAGCTGTGAGTTCATTTTGATGTATAATTCATGTCAGTAACACGAGTAACATGCAGAAGGTTAGTAAATAGTTATGGGTTTTGTTCAAATCACTAAACATCTATGACCAAAGGCCAAAGCAAGCACCACTAATCATTATCCATCCCTTTTTTTCTCATTATGTTGGCCCCTCATTAACCTTTGCTTTACATTGACATCCCACCAAGGATGTCTTGTGAAGTTTTGCAGTATTCAAATTCACACTGGTTTGCAACACCCAGATCATGTCTGCTTCATAATTAACACTCTCTCCATTGTGGCACACTCCCAGAAGCTTGTCTGTTTGACTAGCATCACCGCTTAGTAAACAAGAAGACAGTTAATTATTTCGAAACTCACATTCCCAAATAACTGGCTACTGGTCCCCCGCTGTTAGTAATGACACTGTGCGGTCAGTAATTAAAGACTGTTTTCACATGAAGCCACCCAACATTCCCTCTGAGAACGACAGAAAAACCCGTGAGAAAATCTCACTTTCTCTTTTTCATTTTCCTTTGTCTAGTCTTAAAATATTTTCCTCTCTCTCTCTCTGTCACCGTATCTCTTTCTCTTTCTGTTGCCCTTTTCACACAGAGAAGAGCACGACCCATGCTCTCCTTCAATTACCTTTTTATGGGTTACTGTCTCCATGGCAACTTCCCAAAAAGAAACAGCAGCAATACCCTTCTTTCAAATAGCAAAATAGAGGATAAAAAATAAAAATAAAAAAATAACCGAAAAATTCAGCAAAGATGTTTTCTTCAACTCCAGGAACGTATATGTTCACGGGTTAATTAAAGCTAATCATAAATACAGAAATGAAACATACATTAACCATTTTTAATAATTATTAAGATATTTTTTTCGATATTTGCAGAGTGACTTTGAACTGCAAAAGTAAATTCTGAAAGAAAAGTAAGTTAAATGTGTGAAAACATTATTTAATTGTGTTCTTTTTATTTATGTTTATATATATATATATATATATATATATATATGTACATATTATTTAAACTAATTATGGTCACACTTTTTAAGGTCCAATTCTCGCTTTTAACTATGACTTTAGCCTCAAACTGCTTATTAATAGTTAGTAAGGTAGTAAAGTGTAAGATTACGTATGTACAATATGGTGATGCAGAATTTTTACAGCTAATATATTTATAAAAGGCATGCTAATAATCAACTATTAACAGTGAGAATTGGTCCCTTTATTAGCAACACATTCTCGGGGGCGACCCACTGTCCTGCAAATGTCCGGAACCGAGACACCTGCCAAATAGGCCTACAAGGCCGCCATACCTCTAGTTGAGTGAGCTCTGACTCCCATCAGCGAGGGGAGACCAAATAACTCATAAACACGGAGGTGGTCTCCACAATTCAACTGCTCAGGGTCTACTATGATGCAGATAATCCCCTCCGAGGAGGACCAGAGCAACCAGTAACTGGTCCAACTTCCTCCAAAGAGTAGATCTACGAGTGTGGATGTCCAGTGCTTGCACTGGAAGCAAACTTCGTAGCTCTTCCTGGTCTACTGGTACTACTGGCTGTGGTGGTACTGAAGGAACTTTAGGGACATGACCCGCTCATGGGTAAAGGAAGACTTTAGCCAAACCGGGCGCAAAGTCCACACATGAGGAGGCCACAGAGGGCCTGAAGGTCCCCTACTCTCTTTAACGAAGCCAGTGCCAGTAAGACCGCAGTCTTAAAGGTAAGGAGACGGTCAGAGACTTGCTCTAATGGTTCAAAGGGGGCTCGAGAGAGAGCCCTGAGTCCCAAAGCCAGATCCAAAGTCGGAACTCGGGAGCGAAACAAACGGATCTCTACCCACTGACAACCATCAATAATGGAGTTAAAGGCCGAAATTGCCGCCACATACACCTTAAGTGTGGAGTGGGCTAATCCTGTAGATAGTCTAGTCTGCAGGAACTCCAGAACTGTGCTAATCGGATAGTTAACTGGATCCTGATGATGACCCACGAAGTGAAGAGTCTCTACTTCATCATATATAATTTCCTCGTGGAAGGAGCTCTGAATTGTAATATAGTCTGAACAACCTCAACTTGACAAACCAGTAGCTATGAGATAAGCCCTCTCAGAGGCCACACCCATAGTTTTAGCGTCTCCGGGCGAGGGTGAAAACCGCCACTTGAGATAGAAGGTCCCTCCTGAATGGAATCTCCCACGGAGAGAAAACCATACTCACCCTGGCCAACACGGGGCCACCAGCAGTAAACGGACTGCATCCTGGCGGACTCTTTCCGGAACTCCGGGGATCAGAGATATCGGGGAAAAAGCGTACAGACGGAGCCTCGGCCATGTCTGTGCCATAGCGTCTAGACCCAAAAGAGCTGGGTGAACTAGAGAGAACCAGAGGGGACATTGTGCACTCTCTTGAGTCGAATCAAGTCTCCTCGGCTTTGTAGAAGATTGTCCAGATTCGCTGCAAGACATCTGGATGCAATCTCCACTCCCCAGGCCTCAGAACCTGTCTTGACAGAGTCCCTCAAGACCAGGCCCGATTTAGGAACTCAAGATTCCTCCATATAACCAAGACTCGCAGACACTGTCGGGAGATCTTGATCATATGAGGGGAATTCTCCTCGAAGAAAACCCTTGTCTCTGATCACTGCAAAGGTTTAGTGTACAGCACGCCTAGCGAAATCACGCTAGAAGCTGCTGCCATCCAACCCGTCAGCTTTTAAGAGAACTTAAAGTCAATGAATGGCTTCCCCACTCTTCTGACTCTCGTGAAAATCGAGTCAACTCGAGCGAGAGACAACTGTGCCCGCTCCGCGACCGAATTCCAGATCACGCCAAGGATAAGTGGTTCTCTGAACTGGAGAAAGCACACTTCTCTTGGCATTTAGTCTTGGCCCCAAACGTTCAAGTGAGCGAGGACAGCATCTCGATGCCTGTAAGCCTCGCTTCGTGATTGGGATGTGATTCCACACTAATCACATCCCGCTCCTCAGAGGAGGATGAACAGTGTGTGGAATGCCCTTCCTGGGAAGAAGTGACGGTGCTTCTGTACCCAGAACAGCTTGTTTAAAAGAGCAGCGGCTGTTCCAACCCCCCTGGCTCGCCACAAGGGGCTTGAACAGACCGCTGATGCAACCCCCTCAGGGGAAGCATGCACCCAGGCTCCACTGTGACGCATCTCAGAGAGAACCGTGGAGCATGAAGAGAGCAGAGAAGGGAAGCGAGTGCCATGTATCGTGGCAGAAACCGCTTCCTTTCCCAAGCCCGTTAGATCAATCAGTTGAGAAAGAGATAGGGGCATCCCCGTCTCAATCACCTTCATCAGATCTATCTGTAAACCCCACGAATACAAGCACCGCTCCGCCTCAGCGACAGCGGGACTGCAAACGTGGGACATGCAGATAAAGGCCTCTTCTCTCGAGAAGAAACCTCTAGCTAGCAGGCTCAGCTCTCGAAAGAGCAGCTTTCACCCATGTTTTGAAAGCATTGCCTCCACTAGCTGGCATCGAACCCCAGTCTCCTACCATCCCACCGTCCCACCAAGGCAGCCTTGCGAGCCCCGGGAATGCCGTTACGACTCCGCCTTGGCTGCAGCGCAGCATACACACGCGAAAACCCCGCAATAGCCATGACCGGTGAGACTGAAAAAGCGGCTTGCAATCTACACTAACTACATCCAACTCCTCAGAGGAGGATGAAAGGTGTGTAGACTGCTCTCCCCGGGGAAAAGTAACCGTTATCAGCGGTGCTTCATTTACCCAGAAAGATGCCTCTGCGGCAGCGGCTTGCTGTCTACACTCACCACATTCACCTCGGAGGAGGAAGATGAGTGGCATGCAGACCGCTCTCCCCGAGGAGAAGTAGCCGGTATCAGCGGCGCTTCATTCCCCAAAGAGATGCCTGTGGCTCTTTGTGGTTGGGCATGAGATAGGGGGTTACCCATCTCAATTCCTTCCATCAGATCTATCTGTGAGCCCCACGGATACACCCGACGCTTCGACTCGGCGACAGTGCGGCCAGCGCGAGACACACTTCCTTTCAAGTCCCATGAATGCAGACGCCGCTCCGCCTCGGCAGCAGCAGGACCAGCACCATGGGGCTGCATACAATGTGGGCAGCTCCCTCGAGAGCAGCCGCATGCTCTTCTCCCAAACAAACCCTCACAAACTGACGCAGTTCGAGTTCCTGAAAAGGAACTGGAATCTACTGATTGCCAAATTACTGGGTCCCAAAATGCAATGTGCTAAACGTGAACTTCCTAAGTCCTGTAACAATAATAATAAGACGCTAATATGATAACTAGACCCCTTCTTACATAATGATTTAATGTGATAGTATCTGACCAATATGAGGTCATGTAAAATGGATTATATTTTGTATTCCCTGATTCTACCATGTCATAGGTCAGTAGGTTAGGCTATAACAAGCAATGTGCCTAAAATCCCAAACGCCATTTTCAATATCATTTAGCAGACACACCTCTTGACTCCAGAGTTTAACCATGTAAAAACTATTGATGTACATTTTTTAAATGTAAGTGTAGCTTAAGTTACTGGATTAGACAAATAATATGTTCCATTCCATTTACAATAATATTTATTAATTTGGTTGCTGAAAAAGTTGCAAAAAATGAACTGAACCCTCATTTCATTGTATAGACATTTTATTGCTGCAGACAAAGTACTACCAATAATAAATCCCATTGGAAAACTAAAACTTGTGTCTCTAAATAAGCACTTGCAACCATAATAGTGATAAGCTGTTAAAAGTAATAAATTCATTGATAAGACCTTCATTATCAGCACATAAACATTACTTTACATTGTAATGAGCTGTACTTCTTTAAACATTTAAATAATGATTAAGTACAAGATATTACAACAACACCATCACCCCTCCTTGTAGTAACACAGCTTGTGAAGTCTTGTGGGGTGGTAATTGATGGTGTTGTTGCTGTCTTGCCAGTGGTCGATGGACTTCTTGTGCTAGCTGGAGGGAATGTGCTTGAGATAACTCTGGTATCTTCCTCCGAAGATTCAGATTCACTTGATTTAGACTCGTTGGATTCAGATTTCTCATCAGATTTTGAATCCTCCCTGTCTTCTCTGCTTGAATCATTTTCCTCTGAACTGAATCTAGATCGCACAGAGTTTGAACCAAATCTTCTGTGCGAATGAAGCTGAAGATTTACACAGTTGATCATTTCATTAATAGTAATCAACTGCGTCTTGTATGTTATTATAAGGAACAGTATTTTAAAAAATCAAAAAAAATAAATACTTACTGGTTTTGAAAAGACAGATGCAACAAACAGCATCAGTAGCATTGTGTGTAATGTCTTCATCCTACAATATAAGCATCAAAAAAACATACTGTAATGTGAAAACTTTATTCTCTGGTTAAGTCAAGTAGTGTTTAAAAAAGGTAAGCTCTGTTGTTTGTTGATTATTCAATTACCAGTAATAAAGATAAGAAAAAAAAGTCATAAACAAAACATTACAGATGAATAGTTTACCTAGCACAGATGTTCTTGTCCAGTTATTGTAAAGTCACAGTCTGTATTTACTCTGGTTTCTGTGGTACTGTGCTTTAAATACTGTATGGATGTGAGTAAACCAGGGCTTGGTCCACTGAATTACCATGACGACGATGTCACAAGTAAACATTTATACAACTTCCGGGTGTCTACTAAACCTTGCACAATTATGTTGCAAAATTCCTTCTAAAATCCAGACAAGAGTTTAAATCACGCAACGCCACTGTCTCACTGCATTGTTTACACAAACCACACACTTTTAGTTTAGTTTGGTGACAGTGAAATGCTGAGAACTTAAACATAATCTATGTATACTTATGTACAGGATTTACTGCACTGTACATGACAGATTTGGGGCTGTATTTTTATATTTTGTTCCAGTGATCTAAAAAAAGCTCGAGGGAACTGTATACTCACAACTGAAATGCATACTTGTAAAATTATTTTACTATCATGGGTAATATCTATCATGAACATGTGTGTGTATCATGTGTGTGTGGTTCAGAAGTACCCTACATTTTAGGAACAAAATGTCCCCACAAAAATAACAACATCCAGGTTTAGGGGGAGGGTTAGAGGATGGATTTTCATATGTGTGAGATTTCCTGTTTTTGATGTCACGTAACAGCTCATATGCCACAAACAAGTCTAGCTGCTCAGACAGATATTTCAACAACACTGAAGACATCAGTGATTACAGAGGATGTCAGAATTATAATTTTACAAATAGATGATATAATCTGACACTATGCTTAAGCCCAATTGCTTCTAATAGCCCTGTTCATGAAACAGCTTATTAACCCCCTGGATTCTGAGCATGTTTTGGGGGCGTGAAGAAGTTTTGACATGCTCTTATATTTGTGTGTTTTTACGTACTGATGATGAAGAATTGACCGAGGAGACATCAAGTATCAGACAATGTTCTAGGTCATTACATGAAGAGGTGCAGAGGTCTAATAATTAACACCTCTGTTTTTTTACAATTTAGCAGTAAGAAATTACTAGTCATCCAGTCTTTTATAGCAACTATGCATTCTGTTAGTTTTACAAATAGGTACAGTATGTTTCATCAGGTCATGAAGAAATATAGAGCTGAGTATCAACAGCATAACAGTTAAAACTAACAACATGTCTCCTCATGATATATCCTAAAGTTAGCACTTAAAGCTTGATAATTAAAGGTCCTAGTACTGAGCCTTGCAGCATCACCTGCACATCATTATCACCGTAATCACCATCACTATAAAACCACACACCACCTCTCAGTCAGCGTCCAGGCTCGTTAATACGAAGTGGACTCAAACCTATGCTCCTAGTGTTGCTTCTACTGAAATACTTACCTCCTTATTCTCCTTTGTTCTAGTTTCCTCCCGTGTCCCTAGGAAGTTCCAGTTTATGTGGTGTGTGTTTGTCTCCCAGCTCCAGGGTGTCTCCAACGATCCGATCCTGCAAAGATAAAAGAAGTTAATATTACTCTGCCCTGATGAACTGAAATAATCTGATTCTCAGATACTCGCCTCTCAAAACCCGTCTTCTCTGTGCATTCTCAGTTGTGCAAAATAAATAACATTCTGTTCTCGCTTATCTCCTCTGTAGAGTCTGCTTCCGTAACAGCCTTGAGGTACTCCATACTGCACTTGTGACTGGTATGATCACTGCTACAAATTAATGGCGGCCAAATAAGTATGATTTGAGCCATGCTTCCTCTAATGCTAACATAATTTTCTAGTCTTTTCAAAATGTTGTGTCGATAGTCTCAAACGCAGTGTGAAGATTCATTAGCACTAATGGAGAGACACAACCACGATCAGATGGTTGCAAAGCAGAGCACTCAGTACTATGATACGGATACCATTTTTTAGGAATATAGGGATATAGTTGTGGTGATACCTTTTTCTTGCATATTTCACAGAAAAGGGAGATTCCAGATCAAGTTGTCAAACTGTGTTTTGTTTTGGTTTTTTTGAGCATTTTAATAACAGTTTGAAGGTTTTTAGGACATATTCTAATGAATGAATGAACGAATGACACATTTATATAACGCTTTACTGTATATTGCCATACACCCAAAGCGCTTTACAATCATGTGGGGCGGGGGTCTCTCCTCAACCACCACCGGCATATTCTAATGACAAAGATGAGTTCATAATATTCAGAGATTGCAAATTTAAAGCATTCAAGTTTCTCATGCAGTATTACTTTGGGTTGCAGTAAGAGTCCTGCAGTTTATATCTATATTTCTTAAGGGATTTTGTTAGACTGCAGCATATATACAGTACAACTGTTTTCCTCCAGTGAAAATGGAGCATGAAGACATATTTTGAAAACGTTCTTTTCATTTAAAACAACAATTTTTCGGTTTAAATGTATTATTGTAGATGCGTCATTGAGTTAATTCAGGTCAAATTAAACATACTGCACATATTCTTCATCCCTAATCCATAACCTTACTTAACAATCTTACCAACTATTAATAAGCAGCAAATTAGCAGTGTATTGAGAGAGAAGTCATGGTTAATGGTTTGTTAACAGTGAGGATTGGAGCTTAAATTAAAGTGTGACCAATTTCACACAAATTCCAAAGGATAATGCTTATTTTGATCTAACAAAAAGGAAATCACAACTGAATTAGAAAAAAAGGCATTTAGCTACTAAAAAAAAGCTACTGAACTCTCATTAATATGCCAATAAATAATATTTTCTTACTTCAGACAAAGTATCACCCACTGGAAAATGCTCACTGAAATGATAATTATGACATTTGGTTGCATGAAAGACTTTATTATTCTGAATGAGCACTTAAGATCACGAACATTACTTTGCATAATAAACCATAATGAATTATACACCATTACCCATTTAATTTTTTTTATTTAAATTTTTTTTTTGCATGAAAAGATGATTAAGCAGTAGAAGTGCAAGATATTTTTATGCTTTTATTATTATTGCCCATTATTTTAGTTGTCTGATCCACAGTGACGCAGCCTGTGATGTCTTATATTCGAGTTGTCCTGATGGTTGGTGGACTTGTCACTCTGTTATTTTCCTCAGAAGATTCATTAGACTCTGAATCTGAATTCTCAGCTGACTGTGAATCGTCACTGAATGATCCACGTGAATCATTTTCATCGGAACCCTCTTCTGAAGATCTTCTGCGCCGGTAACCCTGAGAATTTAAACAGTTGATAATTTCATTAAGAATAGTACTGTAGGCTCTTGAAAGTTGAAGTTGATAAAGTACAACAGTAACACTTCTTACTAAAATCATAGTAAAAATAAAAAAATGTCAAATTTAACAATAATGAAAACTTACTGGCACTGAAAAAACTGATGCAACAAACATCATCAGTAGAATTGCATGTAAAGCCTTCATCTTGCAAATCAAAAGCTTTAAAAGAACCTGATGAGAAAATACTGTATTATTCTCGGGTTAAATAAAACAGTGTTTAGCACATATTAAATTCATTTATTAGTCGGTTGCCAATAATAAAGATTTAAAAACTTTATTTCTAAATTTAGCACACATTCAAGAGATGACTGGCCTACCTTGCGCAGATGTTCTTGTCCAGCTGCTGTAATGTCAAAGTCTGTATATGCTCAGGTATCTGTGGTAATGTGTCTTAAATACTGGATGGATGACAGTAAACCAGGGCTTGTTCCAATGAATTTCCATGACGACGATGTGACAAGTAAACATTCATGCAACTTCCGGGTCTCTACTTAATCTTACGAAACAGAAAAAATTTAAAAGGAAATATTCCATTCAATGGCTCCAACATGTCATGCTGCATTAAAGATGAGAGACTGGATCAAAATGTGTCAGTATTGTTTTACTGACAAAACTCAGAACTGGAAACAGAACAAAATGACTGGGTTTGTAAAAACTTTAGTATACAGACCAATTCTCACTATTAACCAGTTACCTATTATTAAGATATTGGATGTTTATTAGTACTTATAAAGCAGATATTCTGCATGACCATATTAAACATCCATAATCCGACCCAATACCTAAACATCATAACTACCTTACTATAAATAAGCAGCAAAATATTTATACCTTAAATATAATTAAAATCCGAAAAGTAAACCAACAATTACTATGAAATTTTAATTAAGAAATATATTGTTTTGTGATAAGTTACACTACATGACATTTTTTATAACCTGTACTTCTCACAAACATTTATCATATGTTTTAAATTACACAAAAAGCCACTATTACATCATTTATCAAAATGTAAGACATTCCTGTTTTTTTCAGAAACCAACACCTACATGACAACTGGCCTGTAACATAATCACTTAGATGAAAACAACTGTGAACGGAATTTCATTGTTCGTTGTTGTAAGAATGATCTGGCAGCAAACATGATGATGGATATGCAGATTATTCTGTGAGATTTTCCTCAAATGCCCAGAACAAACAAGTTTAACTGCTTAAGACAAATACTACACCAACCTCAAAGATGTCAGTGATGACTGAGGATATCAAAGTCAGGGTTAATATAATCTGACATCATCCCATATACCAGACCCTAAATGAATGGCAGAAGATATATACATATATTCATATATGTATATATACACACACTCAACAAAAATATAAACGCAACACCTTTGTTTCTGCTCCGATTTTTCATGAGATGGACTTAAAGATCTAAA
>JAUCMU010000002.1:2181247-2219076 GCA_032275025.1 Enteromius treurensis
ACGGAGACACAAAACACAGACACAGTTCATGGATGGCTGGAGTGTCATCCAAATCTGGACTGACACATCCAGCTGATTGTTACAGCATTCCAGAGAGCCGTGCAATAAAGTACATATAATGGTTTGAAGCGTAGCAGGAGCTGTCCAGAGGAGTTTGGCTGAAGGGACTAAAGTACTCCAGTCTCGGAGAGGGATCATAGTATGTACTGGTCATGGTGTTGATGGACCGCTGAGTCAAAAGACACCAGAAGAATCTCAGACTCTGTCATGTAAACAAATCATCTTTATAGTAGACTCGTGTTGAGGTATTTTGTTAAAAAAAAAGCAAAACCACGTACAAGTTTTTTTAATAAAAGCACCTTCTAAATGACAAGTAACCGTCTTTTTGAATGCATATAAATTGTCGGTCCAGCCAATCAGAATTGGCCTGTGTTATGATATCTTAAAAAACATAATCATGGTGAATTTGGTATTATGCTTTCACTACGTTCATTAAAAATGCCTGAGGAATGCAATGATCACTTTAAGTGCTGCTTATAGAAGTGTTTTTTTGTCACTGCTGAGAAAAGTTATGAAATATTCACCTGCAATTTATGAAGCCGTAAAAGAGTAGATATGTCTAAACCAGATCATATGTGGTTACATTCAACCTTCACCATTCTAGAGCTCTCAATATTAACATTGTTAAGAAAAACGTTAGTTACTCCACAATGTTGAAGCATGTACCACATTATAAAGCAAACTGAGCTTGAAGACATAGGTAAACCTCTCTTTCATATTTTGTTGGTTGTATCAGGTATATTTTGGTTTAGCAAAAATAGCAAAAATGTTTATTCCACAGTTTTTATTGGGATGTTGCAATCTAAGTACAAGTCTGATTGGATAATGAATTGTATGCTTTTCCATGTAAAGACGTGCATATTGGATTATTACACAAGAACACATGATTTATTGCTTAAAGGTCATCGCCGTACTTGTGACAATCTGATACTGTATAAAAAATGCATCATTTTGTGATTTTAGGGTAAAACTGAATGAAAAAGACATCCATTGTAGTGTTATCACTGGGGTTTTGTCTCAATGCCATAATTACAGGTTTACTTCAGCTATTTAAAATACAATAATTCTGTTTCTTCATGAATACCAAGTCTTTGATGAGGTTTCTAAAGTGTCTTTCTTGTTTTAGTTTAATTATGAATCCTGAATGAATTAATGAAAGAATATACAAACAAAAGAATAAACAAATAGAGAGATGCTGACCTCTTCTGGTTTAAATCTGTCACTGAAATGTTTTTTCTTTCTTTCACAAATTCTGCAAATGAACTTGCTGTATTCACCAAAAGTACCTTAATAAACTATTTCTACCATTTCTGCCTAACGTTGCAACATGAATGACAACATATGAATTGCCAACGTTTATAATTTTTACTGTGTAAAAACATATAAATCACATATAATGTTTGTGTATACATATATATTTACACTCTATAACATAAAATACATCAATTACTTTAAAAATCCTCTGTGTGTGTGTGTTATTGTATATATAGACTAATGTATAGAATGTTCATCTTCAAAGATTTTTGATGTTCAGCTCTTAAGGCATTTAAATATACCTACTGCAACATTAAAACATGTTTCTCAGTTGATGGTAAGATTACAACATTCAAATTATTCCGCTTCAACAGTCAGGTATTTAGGACTTTGTAACTTACAGCATGAAACATCTGCATTGTTATGACTGGCATTCAGATAAGAACTGCATGTTACAGTATATACAATTTTAAAGCTCAATGACTGCTTTATCAGGCATGCATTATATATTGAACAGATAACCTCAGTTTTAGCAGCAAAGGGCATATATACATATACAACAGCTACAGCTTATGGAATGTTGAAGATTGAAATATGCTCTTTGTTTTATATTAAAGTTTGAGTGTACTGGTTTTATTTATTAAACCACTATATAGGTGGTTATAAAAGGATCTAGATCATTAAAACTGTGGAACTATTGTGGAACTTTCCAAAGGAATCAGACTGTCAAACCCTTTTTGGTTTGAGTTTGTCACTTGATTTTTCACTTCTTGCAAAAACTTACAAAACCCTATTGAGTGGTTGCCAACTTTGAAATATGAACATGTCATTTTGATTATAGAAGTAGGTCTAGGGCTTATAGTCACTGTGGTTTTTAAAGATATTGTATGTATAATGAGCAAAGTATTTTTTAAACTATCAGATTTTGTTAATGTTAATTGTAGTAATATTATTACGTTTATGATGTGGCCTATTGGTCACTGATTATGTTGCATTATGTTATGTGGCACTGTTTTCTGTCAAACCAAAATTTGCAGTAGTTGTACAATATCAAGCGTCTAGAGCTTCAGTAATCATTTGGTATTCCTCAGGGCTTGGTATTGGGGTCTTCTTTTTTTTTTTAAGTATCAATTTCTCCAGGTAAACACAAAAAAACAGATTCTACTTTTTAAATTGTTAACATCATCAACATATATTCAGGTATACTTTTAGACAGCCTAGAATCATGTGGTTAATAAATCTATTTTGACAAATAACATATCAGACTGCTTTAGCTCTAAGTTAGCCAGTAATTAATGAGGTGAGAGAATTATTTCTATGTTAAAATCCCAAAACAACTTATTAATAAGTCTGTGTATATCTTTCTGTAAACGGTGTGTTTAATGCTCTAGGTATAGCGGCTTGTTGGTTTTCCACTGGCTCAGACAGACTCCATCACCAGGAATATCTACATCCCTGTTCCAAGACCTGATAGCTTCCTCCCAAAGTCTTACTTTAACTACCAATACTCATCCTAACCGTACTACCCCCAGTAACCATACTACCCTGTCTACTCGCTGCCTCCTGTTATTATCATCCTGCCTCTGAGAAATTCCTGATTCATCATTACTTCAACAGCCTTAGATGCCACTGATGAAAAGTTTTCCATTAGGCTATGTATAGTTCAAACTGACACTTGACAAGTACTGTCCTTCTCTCATTTAATAAATAAAAAAACACCTTTGATGTAAAAGATTGTAGCCTATTTTTAATTTATCTAGAGACTGTTTAATTAAGCTATATCATACCAGCTGGAGTGAACTTTTTTCCAGTTATTTTGTCCGTATACTTGTCTGATTTTAGGTAAAAGGTGCATATCGTAGCTAATATATAACATTACATAACAAACAGAGGAGGTTATTAAACATGTGCGTTGGTGGCTATATAGATTAGTTTAAATATATGCGTTGGCTGGTTCAAAGTGATTGAATGAATGAATGATTTTAAAACAGTAAAACCCAAGTTCAAAGTAAAAAAGACAACTTTTACAGCTATTTTTTTTTTGTTTTTCAAAGAAAAGAAGCATTTCAAATAAATAAATGTTATTTAATTTAAATTATATTCAGCAGGTACGAAACAGCGTGAAAACAGAGGATTGCTTTACGGCAGCAACAAATGCAAACACGACAAGCACAGCTATCGATGGAAGGAATCACAAATCTGACTTTTCTTCTCAGAATTGTAAGTTTATGTCTATCTATCCACTGTAATTTCGAGATATTTACGACAGTGAATTACACTCACCTAACTGCAGGGGGCGCCAATGTAAAAATACACAAAATGACATACAGTTGATACAGTACAGACCATACAGATAGAAATCTGTTGTATTTTGGATTCCTCTACTTGTGATAATAGTTTATAAAGTCAAATAGGTACAAACATTTTAAAATATTTAAACCTTATTTTTAAATGATATTTAAATTAATAAATGATGTAACGAGTCATTATAAAGGCTAAAATAAACTCAGGGTTTTAAGGTGTTTAAGTGGAGTGAATGCTGGGGCTTTGCTAGCACAAATTATGTCTGATCATGATAGCAATTAGCTCTCAGCTGTGTGTTAATGACAGGCACACTCATTATTACAAGAGCCAACTAAAAACACTCAGCGCTCATGACAACACCATCTCAAACACTGCGCAGTTGAAAGAGAACAGCATGAGCACAACCTGTCCGCTCGTCTCTGCTGTTTTACGGCAAAACATAAATATGATATAAAATTAGGCATAAATTAGATTTAGCGTAATGTTTAAAAAGGCTAGATCCTTGATCTGAAAATGGGAAGTTTTCAATTTCACTTCTATTAATCTGCTGGAATCCCTATTTTATGCATCATATAATTAGTCAAGAACAAACAGGGCTCATAGGTCTGTCATATTTTAAGTTCCTTTCTTTATATTTATATTTAGTCATGCTAATGTTGAATGTTTAATGTGTGAATTTGAATTCAGTAGACAATGATTGTTTGTCCTCCATTAAAATGAGGTCAGTTTTCTGATAATCAAGGTCACAGCTATATTTAAAAGGGTACAAACGGCATAGTTTTTGCATAAAATGTTCGATTTGAAATTCTCAGAACAAAACAGGGAATAGTTAAAACAATAACTCACACGAACAACAACAAAAACATTTAATGAAATTGTGCTTCCCCTCAGGCCCTCTGTGATGTACTGTAGATGGGTTTGTTTCTTAGGCTACGTTTACACTAACCCGGATAAATTTGAAAACGGCGGTTTCCCCTAAAAACGCTCCGCGTCTACACTATCGTTTTCAATCGTTTCCGAAAGCTGAAAACACTTACGTTCCTGTGCTGCGCATGCGTGAAACGTAAGACGATTCGATCTGCGTCATTTCCACCTGCCGTTTATTTACTCACATTACGTATTCTTTGAAGAAAAGCTATCTACAAACTGACATTAATCCTTAGTGGGGCTGTCAAAATTGAGAGAAAACAAAACAACTGCTGTACAACGCCGTCGTTTTCGAAAGTCTCCGTTTTCACAGTCTACACTGCAACGCGAAAACGGCCTCCACGACAGCCCGAAGCTTCCTATTCAAAGCCTTGCCTGCGCGCTCTAAGATCTCATTCATCGAGCTACCCGCCAACGCAATCCAAGTGAAAGAATCCTCATTACTTACCACTCACCGGCCCGCCGCCTTTGTTGTCCCAGCCCCCAAAACAAAACAAAGCCAGCGTTACAACTTCCCAACCGCAAGTAGCTAGGAAGCGCGGAACCGGCCGGCGCCGCCAGGTGACGTCATACGCAAGCCGCACACCCATGACTCTCAAGCCACGTTTCCATGACGCCAACACGCCATTTCCTTTCACTTCTCCTCTGTCACGTAATGTATTACATGCCCCCATTCACCCATTTTTTAAGTCCATTGATTTATTTTAGTCATTGATTTATTTAGCCACCAATTCCCGCTGTCAGAAACAAATATATGTTATTCACTGACTGGAACTGTTTAACTATTTTTCCTCCCCGTCCTGCCTCCGTAGAGGCATCCCACCCCTAACCCCGCAGTTTTCTCTACCATACTGTCTCCGCAGAGGCTTTTTTCTCCTTCTAACCTCCGCAGAGACTCCGGATCTCAACCTTCCCCCTTCATGCCACCGCAGAGGTACTTTGTCTTAAAACTTTCCCCATTTCACGCCTCCGCAGAGGCTTTTCTCCTTCTAACCTCCGCAGAGACTCCGGATCTCAAGCTTCCCCCTTCACGGCCCAGCGGAGGTACTTTTATCTTAAAAAACCATCCTTCGTCCCTCCCCACCTCCGCAGAGGTCCCCATCCCATAGCTGCCCGATGATCCAGCTTCCCAGTCCACCCTGTTTCTAGCTCTTCCATTTGGAGTTTCCCAAAACCAATCCAACCCAAGAAGCGCGCAACTAAAACTCCCTAGCTGACTCGTCCAGCATCCTTTTACTGCGCTTTTTGGGGGGCTCGTATCCGGCTGCTGTCCTTCTCTAGCTTTTTTGGGGGCATGCAAGGACCGAGCCGGGTGCCGAGCTCTAGCCCTAGCTACTGTAGGGTTCAAGCCTCTAGGGTTCGGTGTCCGCCGTCCTCCCGGCTCGCCCCCCCCGAACAGCATGCCAAATACGCTTAACTTTATCCTTCTTGATTATAAGGAAGAGCGAACTCTTGAAGTAAAGTTTTTGCAAATAAACTAATTTCGAGTAGGAGCGCGGTCGATTAATCACGGCTGGCACAGCATCACCTAATCAATCTCCTCATTACACCTGCCCAATCAAATCCGTTCTACTCACTATAAAAAGCCCCATGCTCTTTCCTTCCGCATCTTGTCTTAGCGGATCCCTCCCCTTCTCCGCCATTTAGCAGCCCTCTGGCCTTCCTTCGGGGGGGGGGGACACCAAACCCTAGAGGCTTGAACCCTACAGTAACTAGGGCTAGAGCTCGGCGTCCGGCTCGGTCCTTGCATGCAAGAAAAAAACACTTAATCTCTATCTTAAATGGCCTGAGAATGAGTACATTTTAAGCTCATTTTCATTTTTGGGTGACAAATGAAATTCAGATGGTATAAGAGATCATGTGCATCATGTAAAAAAATATAACTTTCCACCTTAAAAGGTCAAACTACATTTTATATGAGCTTTCTGTTCTCCATTCACTTATTCATATGAGTCTTGCTTTTTCTGAAACAAAAATTTGTGACACCTTCTAAATAGAGTTGGTGTAAAACATCTTCATGGAAAGTGGCATAAAATATTAATCACACTGAAAAAAGTAATGAACAGGAACCCTTTTGATCTTAAACAAACGTTCTGTCCAATAAAGTCCAGAACAAATCCAGTATATGATATTATTTATTAGTGATTTTTAATACAATAATATTACATAGACATTGACAATTTACATTGATACATTTTTATTACATAGACATTTTACAATCAGTTGCTGCTGCACTAAACCAGTGATTTAGACACTGCTCCTGTGGTTATTACCATTCTTGAAACTAGGACATTTGCAAAAACAGGAAACAGTGGTTGTTGTTAAACAGGTAACAAAAAACTAGCGGAGGAAGCTACATACGTGGTTTTAAACATTCAAAAATACATTTCTGGATGTTACTGCAGTAGCACGTCTAACTAAACCCAATCTCAAACAGGCCAGAACACCAGATGTTTTGTTAATGTGCCTCTATTTGCTTGATGGCTTATTTTTAAGTCTCTAATAACAGTCTTGACTGTTTAAATGCTTAATTGCATGCTGCTTGTGAATCCCTGCCATTACAATGACAAGGGGGGGGGGATGTGTTATTGTTGAGGCTACAGAAATGTTTAACGGCCTTCGCGTTTAAAAAAGAGACTGTCTTTGGATGAATAGTGGGAGGCCACAGCTGAGGCCAGAGCTGTAATTATGGTATATGATAAGGTCACTCTTAGACACCAATAATGATCTCAAGTGGCCTGTTTGAGACGTGAGGCTTCGATTTGGAAAAATTACAGTTTATTTTAGTGATGTGGTTTATTTACTATTAAAAATGATCATGAGACAAGCAAAGCAAGCAACATGAAAAATATACCCAGGACGATAAATTACACACACAAACAAACAAAAAGGAAAATTCTAGAACATCAAAATTTCTTTTAAACGGGACCAAAATGCCCCACAACCTGCCTTCATAGTAATACTCACAGGAAATCTTGCCTAACACTTCTTGATGTTTCTGGGCAGTCCATCTATTTTGGGTCCATATGTTACCATATTCGTTGGTAAAGATGTGTAGCTGGTTTTCTTTAGAAACAAATGTTTCTTCATCAACGCTTCCCCATTTAGCCATCAAACATAGGGTTAAGAAAATTCCCCACAGAGCTGTGATCGCCATCATCCAACAGACGTCCATAAGAAGAGCGTCTGCAACAAACAAACAATAAAACATCAGGCCACTGACGATCAGCAATAATCATGAAAATAAACACTCTCTCTGTTATAGCCTAGTATTTAATTTAACATTAAACATCAAACAATTCATTGTGATTAATCGCATACAAAATAAAAGTATTTGTTTACATATGTGTGTGAACTGTGTAATTGTTATGTATATATAAATACACATGCATATATATGACAAATATTAAGTTTATATATTAAATATATTTTTATATGATTAAAAATAAATATTTTCAAAGTATATGCTGTATGTGTGTGTTTATTAATATATACATAACAAATATGCAAATAACTTAACTCACCGCATTTTAAAGTAGTACGCACCAACCAGTAAAATTACTACGATGACCAGAAAGACAATTACGATAACAGCAACACTTCCTGGGAAAGAATAAGGAAAAGATTTAGTTTGATGAATCATACCAGACACGTACAGAAGTCAGTCAGGAAAGCTATTATAGGGACAGTTAATGACTAGTAAAATGAATACAAAATAATACAAAAAAATCGAACTGCTGCTTCTTTTTACATACAGTTACCCAAAAATATATAAGACATGCTTAAATATGTCAATGTCAACGCATTAACGAAATATCAAACAAGGTGTACTTTAATTTTGAAGAAAAGCTAACACAAACGTTATTATTTTGAAATGATTCACAAAAAGCCATTTGTCAGATTTGATATAACTAAAAACGGATATAGGCTAGTGTTCAAAATTATCATTCCGCTTTGTGGTTGCTACATGCTAGTATATTATATCTACTGTATGTGATTTTCTACACCCGTGATTCCTTATATGTGTGAGCTTGAGGAGAAATGACTTCACACATCCATTGAAAAATCACTGTTACAGTATTTAACTAAACTTCAAAGAGCAAAAACGAGTTCTGAGATCTCTAGCATATTGTTTGCAGGTGACACTTGTTATTGAGTGTGAAGACGTTCAGGCAGTTTTAAGCGTGGCTGAAGGGTCCAGATGGCACTTTCACTTTCGGCCACAGCTTTTCCAGTAAGTTCTCATACAAATTCCAATACATCCCAAACAGTGACACTTAGCTGTCATTGAACATAAGTCATCAACGCAGTACAAAGTGCATACATCATGGTTGCTTATGAAAAGGGCGAGGAACAATTTAACTTTTACAGGAAAACGCTAGCGAACTGTTAATGGTTCAATCTGTATTAAACATTAACTTAAGACACTCCTAAAGTGTTTGGGAATCAGTGCTTTGGATGTGTACAAAATATTTTTTACACTAACCTGTCATAACCCATCCCTGACCTCGATTGATAGCCAAGAACATGTATTTGATAATATAGTTTTATTACAGGCTTTACAAATACCAGGGTTGTAATTTTTTTTATCATTTTCAGCTAATAAATTTCATGCTAGACACTTCATCCTAAACCTATTTTAGGAACGTGTGGTTCCATTTCAGCTTATTAAGCTATACTATGGAAAATATTGAAATGGTTAACCTCAATAAAATAGGTTGTATAAAGACCAGAGCTGACCCTGTTTATATAACCATATAGGTAACAAAAGATAAAGCCTCATAAGGAAATAAAATACATACACTTTGACCTACTTAAGATCTGGAGCAGAAGGTCAAAATGCAATCAGAAGGTTATTCTTATTTAATCAATATATAAACAGGCCAATGAGACACTATATTCAAATATTAGTTCTGTCAAATGACCAATAGCGATTAATTGCATCCAAAAAAATAGTTTTTGTTTACATAAAATATGTGTGTTGTGTATATTTATTATGCATATATAAATTCACACACATAAAGCATATATTTTAAAAATACTTCTATAAATATATATATATATTTGGAACATTTATATCATAGATATATATTTAAAAAGTAAACATTTTTCTGAAATTTATATACACAGTACACACACATGTACTATGTAAACAAACATTTTTGGATGCGATTAATCGTTTGACAGCAATGTAAAATATGAATATTCTTTGAAATTAAAAATAAATATTTACACACACATGCATTCATACCTGAGCTCAGGGCCTCTGGATCCTTCTTTCCTTGGTCAACAGAAACTGGGCTTGTGGATACTTCTGGTTTTGTTGTTGCTGCATTTGTTGTTGTTATTGTTGTTGTTGCTGCTGCTGCTGCTGTTGTTGCTGTTAAGACTTTAGTGGTATTTGGCACCGTTTCAGTCGAAGAAATGATCGTAGTAGTTGTGTTTTTGGCAGTCGTAGTATTAACGGGGGTTGTGCTGCCTAGAGTCTTCTCTGAGGTATGACTCTCTGAAGAGGATGCTGTCGGAGTTTCAGTCACTGAACTCGATGTGACTGTGGTCGAGGCATTGGTCGAGGCACTGGTCGCGTTATAGGCTGTGCTCGTGAGCTCCGTCGCTGCTGAGGCTGAGGTAGCGTTTAACGCAGAGGTTGCATTTAACGTTGTCTGGCCAGATGTGGAGCTGTTCGTAGTGACTGTGCTCACACTTTGAGGGGTCTCGGTTGTTTGACTACTGTTGGCAGTGGAATCTGCTGATGTGGTGTGCGTTAGTGAAGGCGATGTCGCCGCATCGGATGTAAATGTAGCTGGAACTGTAGTTGCTGTTGGGGTAGTGCTGTCAGTGCTGCCTCCAAACATCACCCAACCTGTCACACACACAAAAACAAGCCATGCACGATATGTTGATAGGCTAGTGAATGCATTTTTGAACTAGCGACAGCAAAACGCACCTGCTGCATGAACTGAAACTATTTCTTAAAACAGGAAACGCTTTACCTCACTGTTTAGTAGTTACACGTTATAAACAGACTACTTTTATAAAAACTAAAGTAACGCGTATTCATGAGTTTTTAGAGGATAATTGTCGCTTTCAAATGAATTGTTAGTGCACTTTTTAAAATTACATATCATTACATGTCACATATAAATTTAACAACAGCAGAAGCAGCGTAATTAAAATGTAAATGCCTATTAAATAATTTGGATGGATATGAGCAGGCTACGTTTTTGTTCATAACTTAAAAATAATAAGCAGCTATAACAGCAAATACATAGCCTATAATATAAAACGAACAGTCGAATTTGTGACTGAAAAAAATAAACCCATTATAGACATACCTGCTAATATCAGCAGCGTTGAAAAGTGCATTTTCATTTTCCTTCCTCTTTCTGCGTGTACCGCGCGACTGTTAAACAGTTTCTCTATCGCACTGTAACACATGTGAGTGACGAGCAGGAAATTCTCACGCGCAGGTCGAGAGCACGCCCCCGGTCCACTGTGACCTGCTGTAATGTGCCATGTAAGATGAGCAAATAAAGACACGGCGAATGCGCTTTCTAGGTAGATGGTATAATTTAAATGAACACATGTTGGCTGGGTGACCGACTATAAACATTAACGAAGTATAAAATGTAAAGGTTTGTAAAGGGTAATGTTATGACTAAGACTCGCCACTAGGTGGAAGCAATTCTAAGGTAAAATGTAAATCAAATGTACGAGGAGTAGTGACCGAAGTGAGAATTCAGAGAAACATACGATGCATTTTAATGATTCGAAGTTCTGAAATGACATGTTGGGAGGGAAATCATGAATAAATATAACATTAATATTTTAATAATTTTTAATAAAGCATAACATTAGACTAGCCTATATCATTGAAAGGTGATGTCGGATATTAATATCAATAACTGGGTAATTATAACATTTTGATTATTGTTCGTTGTTAGGATTAGGCACTTGCTAGACATACAGGCTAAAACGACAGGCAGTCTTTTTGTCGTACTGCTGAGACTACTTTAGTCAGGTTCATCGTGATTCCAAACCACATTCCATGATGATCTGTCAAAATATGTCACAATTTGTGTGGAGAGTCATATAGGTGGAGTGCAGTCAGAACAAAGGTCCGTGATAACTTTGTTTTGCAACTCACACATGAATTATGGCGATGAACATCTAATTTTACAAAACAGAACAAGTCAGCGAGACTCAGAAAGCAAGAAAGTTACCTGCTGAGATCAGCAACATAAGCTGGCAAATAGGCCTCCTCTGCTTTTGGCCTTCCGCTTAATCAGTTTAGTGCTGGTTGGCTAGGCTGGGTGAGCAGATAAATAATCTTAAACAAGCCAGGAACAAAAAAACAAACTTAGACTGGTTTAAACTGGTGTTTTGGTCAGGGAAAGAGGTGTATCAAGTGCATTCCTTCTGTCAGCAGATGAACAGGTGACTGGTAGAAGGAAAAGAGCAGTCTAAACAGAAACAGCTTCATTCATGAGTCAGAGGCGTGTTCAGGGAACGACTGTAGTTTCAGAGTAACTGTCAGGGCCTACTGTATGTCAGGATGTCATTTCAAACATGCTTTCGTGGTTTCGAGTGTGCATTTATATCCGCATTTCTGTCTCAACAACCTGTACAGGAAATGACAACGTGCCAGCACCTTCAGAATGCAGCACTTATTTTAGTATCATTACATTCATTTATTTTTATTAATATTTTGAATTAATTTTAGTTGGTTGCGTTTCCTCCCTTAAATACGTCTATATATTTTTATTCCTTAATTATTAATTAACACAATTAAATGAAATGTATTAAATACTAGTTTTATTTGCTTCTTTGATTTTTTTATGGTACGTCAAGTTTAACTAAATGATAATGAGAAACCTGCAGCTATAGCTCAAATAAAACAGGTTTATTTATTCCATTTGAATGTTTATTTCACAACCCAAAGAACCCTACCACACAGTTATTTGAACTTCTTTAAACCTAAGATAATATCTATATACCTTTTTATTTTTTTCCTTTTGCTTTTTTTATTATTATTTTTTTAAATGTACAAAATGTTTAAGACAGTAACATATTATAATAAGTAATATTTTCCCTCAAGTTAAAAAATGCATGTTCTATGTGTTAAAATGAAATTAAAGCGAAAGTGAAATCAACGATAAAAGGAAACTATATATATATATTTATTTATATATATAAATAACATATAGTAGGCTATATAAATACATAATTAATACATAATGGTTGCCTCCACGTAACCCTGAAATTAAATGAATGAAAATGAATTAAATGAGTGAATAAATTAATATATATTAATTCATTTGTGCATTTATGTATGTATTTAGTCCGTAGTATTTAACGACTGATTTATATAGGCTATTTCAACATTTATTTAATTTTGAGTAATTTGGCCCACCATACAAAAATAGGCCTACACTGGGTCTTGTTTAGTTAAAAAAGTCCATAAAAAAACAGTAGGCCATATAAAATGACAGCACATTTCAATTAAACTATTAGCTGTATCACTTTATGAACAAATGATCACATCAGCACCAGAGTCTGTCCTTCATCTGTCGTGTGGCGCGTGACGTAAGACTCGGTGGGCGGGGCTCCACAGGTGCGTCTTGGACAGGTTGTCGAAACCTGGAGCGGTTCTAATGTTGACAATCGCAGACAGTCACGTGACTTTCGTCAATAGCCAGATTTTACGGGATCCTCCCACGAGAAGTTTCTGCTACTAAACAACCGGAAACAAATCCATCCATTCCCATTAAGGCTATTTTTGTGATCTGAAACCATCGTCATGCGAACTCCAGGGATTTTTATTTTCGGGATGGTACTTGCCCCTTGCGGCTGGATCCTGGAGCTGACCAGCACTGTGGCACCCGCCTGGCGCACGATCAACACCATCCCGGGAGAATCCAGCGACCTGGTCCTCCAGCAAGGATTATGGGACATCTGCAGGACTTTCACATCGTCCCGGGAAGTTCGGTGCAATCAGGAGGACACGCAGTACTTTAGTGCCCAGATCATCCAGATCGCCCGAGGTCTGATGCTGTCGTCGCTCATTCTCAATATCATCGCCATCGGCGTGGCGTCAGTTGGAGTGCGATGCTGGACTGAGAAACCGCACTGGACGGTCGCCGGGGTGGGAGGTCTCCTCATCTTCATCTCAGGGGTCCTCACCATTATCCCGGTGGCGTGGTACACGCACACCATGAGGTCCATCTTCTCCGCGTCCACTGATATCCGTGTGGGGTACTGCCTGGTGCTGGGCTTCATCGGCGGGATCTTGGAGGTGCTTGGTGGGTTGGTGATGTGCATCGGTTTGTGCCGGCGCTGCAGCGGTCAGAAGCGTGAGGAAAGGCCGTGGCGCGATATCTCTCCCCCGCGCAGAGACACGGTGCCCAGCGTCAGCAGCGTCAGCAGCGTCCCGTACTACTCCAAACAAAGCGAGATGGACTTCGCTCGGGCCAAGAGACAACAGGACAGCAGACCAACGTCTAGCACTGCTTATAAAGCACGACCTTACGACACTGATCTGTAAAAGAACACACTTTTGATCTTGTGAACAAACTGCGCGCGCGAAGCCTTAAGAAAATCACCATGATAACCATCGTTTATCGAAATCAGATAGCTCCTTCATTGGTGACAGTTCTGTTTAGTGGTTATCCCTTAAATATATATTCGATTAATCAATTAATTTAACCTCTTAGCTGCCACACTTATACAATATTACATATTACAATTAAATCCTAATCTAATCATGACTAACTATATGTTGTTGGAAAGGTCTCCTAAGTAGATATTTCACTGTTTTGTTGTTGTTACAAACTATGTAGCAACGGTAATATATTCATTTATGACAAGAGTGCTCCCCAAAAATCTACATGCAGGAGTTCTGACCTGTTTTTCGTATAATTTATTATCGTATAAAGCTAAATTTATGTAAAAACCATTTTAAAATCTGACTATGCTTTATCAAGAAAGTCACATTTAAAATATACTCTGTCATAAATTATAAAAGTTTAAGTTTGGATAGTGCACTTTTACATCTGTATTAAAAATGGGGGTGACTGTAATGTCAAATATTTAGAAATAATATATTTTGTACACTGTAAATTCTAATTTTTTAACTTAGGAAGAATACTTTTCTAAGAAAGTAAGTTTTCATAAATCGTGTATTTGAGCAACTTTTTAACTAGATTTTTCTAATACGTTTGGTAGACTTATGTTAACACTGAAATTTACAAAGTTCCTTATATTTAACAATGAAAAATGATGTTTTTTTAGTCACTGTAAAAGTTAAAATTTACAGTGAAACCGTAAAAGGAAGTGGCCTAAATCTTATATACTGTAGTTGTTTACACATATTTTGTTATCGCAAGTCATGTGCTTTAAGTTACATTTTAGGATGTTTAGTTCATGTTGAACATTATTTTAGTGTGTGTATGACTACTGTTTGTATATGTTTTTATTAGCCATGGTTCACAGAAAGGCTATTTGATTAACTGTGACCTTTTGTTTTACCACCTGTATTATCATGGATGCTATCAGTAATGTCAGCTAGTATTTTAGCGGAAACTATGGATACCATCATAAATATTGTACCTGGTGAGGTTTTGTAGTTCTATTGAAACACCACTTGGTTTTGTACATTGCACTTTATGCTTTGAGGCCCTCATCACTGTAGTCGTAGCAGGCCCATCTTCGATGTCTTTTTGTCGTAGCCTACTAATATGGAAATATGTAACTTATCAGGAACCTCTCCAGTTTGTACAGTTATACCAAGTACAAAAAGCAAATACATTCTTCTGAAGGAAGCTAATCTTTGCACAAGCACTGCTCACAGGCTTCGAATGTTTGCAGAAATATCTGTCTGGTGTTTATGAAAGATGGAATGATATGTTAAATATCTCTGTGGAAGTTGTTGTGAACGATAATGCCGTAATTTACGTCCACCTATCAAATTTAGGGCAAATGATTGAAGGTTGTTTATTTTTCTATGTTTATGATTGTAATGGATGAACAATGTCCTCATATATTTACCTGCATTAATATAATAAATAATATGTTTGCAAACAGTTAATTTTGAGCATGTAGTAAAAAATGTTAACCTGTTTTTGCTGTTTTTAAATGTGATGTTACAGTTAATATAATTATTTCATGTATGTACCTATATTTTATAACATTTGAATGTATAATAAATAATACATCAACTCATCAGAATGGTAAAATGGATTGTTATTATTGCTGCAAAATCACAATTAATCGCATTAACCCTTTATATTAAGTAGACAATTTTAATAGGTTTACCATGTAATTAAACTCCTTCCACTTAAAATATCCTGTTACACATTTGTACTTACACATACCATTCTGAGGGGTTGTTACAAGCGTTACAGAAATATTAGAGCTGTAGATACTAAGTACCAGTTTGTTCATCATTTGACAGCACTAATTGTAACATAATTTGACCCATTTATCTACTAAATGAGCAAACTGTATGAATGAAATTAAAAGGAATAAGTGTGCGCAATTTTATAAGTGTGTATATTTTATTTTAAAGCAATTTTGAACTACAGTAGAGGATTGAAACCAACATGCAATTGAACAAAAGATTATGCAGAAGAACTTCTGACCTGAAACCTTCTCCAGTATAAACAACTTTTCTTTGAGACAACTTGCCCCAGTCTCATTTATTTATCCCCTAGCCCTGCATACTAGTTTTCCAGGTTCGGCTGAAACAAGGCATGCATCAAAAACCAGTTTTGTTTGTGTTTGAACCAGACGTTCAACACCACGCCCTTCAGATGCTAATCATACAGAACCACCTCCTCAGGAAGTTTCAGTTTGGTTCTTCTTAAGCAGCAGACACTTTCAACTCACTTCAGAAGCGGACAGCAGCTCAACCCTCAGCCATGCGGACTCCGGGGATCCTGATATTTGGCATGGTCCTGGCTCCCTGCGGATGGATCCTGGACCTGACCAGCACAGTCGCACCCAACTGGCGCACCATCAACAATCTGGCGAGCGGGCCTTCGGATCTGGTGGTAGAACAGGGAATCTGGGACATCTGCAGGACCTCCACAACGTCTAGAGCCCAAACGTGCAACCAGCAAGGCAACGATCAGATTTATTTTAACAGCCAGATTATTCCGATCGCTAAAGGAATGATGGTCGCGTCGTTAATCGTGACAATACTTGGCCTTATGGTGGCGACACCTGGAGTCAGATGCTGGAGGGAAAGACCAAGATGGATACTGGCTTCTTTGGGTGGGCTCCTTATCTTCTGCTCCGGGGTCCTGACTATCATTCCCATTGCGTGGTACACTCATATCCTCACCAGCATCAATTCCACCGACGTCAAAAGAGATCCAAACAGAGCGGATGACATTAGAGTGGGATACTGCATCATTTTGGGCTACATCGGGGGCATCATGGAGGTCCTTGGGGGTTTCGTGATGTTCCTGGGGATTTTCTCCTGCTGCGGTGGACGCATCCGCGGAGAAAAGCCTCGAAGCAACACAACACGGCGGCCGGCAACGGACAGACCCACGCCTCTGCCAAGGGTCAACATGCCGAGAAGCTTCAGCAGGAACACTGAAAGCAGCGTGCCGTACTCACAGAAGTCCCTGGATGACGACCTGGACTTCCCAAGAGCCAAAACCCGAGACAGAGGATCCGTCAACACGTCCTACACTGGAAGACCTTACGATGCCGATCTGTGAAACTGCTTACTTAGTCAGTATATACTGTGAATATTTTTTATGAGATGTTACAACTGCTAAAGACCCGAGAGACGTTTGAACAACTGAACTAAATTAAGATTTTTTGTTGTCACTGGTTCCATTTAGAATCTTTAACATCCTTTGGATTGCACAGAAGTTTTGTATATGTAGATTTTAAGGGTACTTCAGAAGAAATGTTCTAAAGGTTCTTCTGTGGCAGTGGTTCCCAACCATGTTCCCGGAGGCCCCCCAACACTGCACATTCAGCATCTCTTCATTATCTGACACACCTTTTCAGGCCTTGGAGTCTCTACTAACGAGCTGGTGATCAAGTTTGATTAAAGAGACATGGAAAACATTTAGTGTACCTGGTTGGTAGCCACTGTACTATGGCACCACTGCACATACACAAAAATATCTTATTTTTAAGAGTGTAGATGACTTGTTTCACCAGTCTTTTTCTTACTTTAACAAGTATTTTACCTGTTTACAACAGTTACTGATTGAGCTTGCCAGTTGCACTTTTTAAGCTAAGCAAAATGAAGAGTTTTAGAGTTGTAAATAGAAAAACTGTGACTTCCAGTCAAAAGATGCAGGTTAAAATGAAGTCTTAATGGAATCTTAATGGAAGATATAAGCTAATGATACTGTATATCACTATAATGCAAGATAAAAATGAGCTTATTAGAACAATGAAAGGTGCAATATTTTCTTTTGCTGTGGAAAAACAACCTGAAGTTAGTCAAAAAGAGGTCTGCAATGTTGTGTAACTAGTAATACCGGTTGTTTCAGTTTTATCTCCATTGCACGCTCAACGGCATGTTTGATTTGTCAGCTTATTCATGAGTCATATGAACAATGAAGTGACAGACACAAAGTATACTGCACCAAAAAATCATGTCTGCTGTGGTAAATACCTAGTTTTTGTTTTATTTTGCTTTTACATTTATATATTAATATGACCTATACTTTCTGCCTTGTGTAATAAATGATCACCTGCTTCTTGTAGGACAGTGAGCATATCTTCGGTCTGGAAGTGCAAAACAAATGCGCCTGTTACTCAACAATAGAGAAAATGTATTACAACAATAAATGAATAAAGTTAATTATTAACTATAAAACAGATGCATATGAGGTTAAATGGTCTTACACCATCCAGAGAAAGGAAGATGGGGTAAATAAGATTATATTGACTTGATTTTTACTGTAATTTCCCATTGGGGTCAAGGTTTGTGTGGTTTCTAAACAGCAATTCATCATCTGTACTGGTTCTTCACTTTGTGTGTGTGTTTTTTTTTTTTATAATTAAAGTACTATTTATTAAAAACAAAGAATGTTGTACATGTGCATTGACAACTACTGTTTTATAAAAACAAAACGAAAACAGTCCTTAATCAGACCTGCATAAATGAATACAAGGAAACACTTTTAAGAAGAATGATATATAAAATGTAATTCCTAAGGGATTATTTCAACATGAACTTAATGTTAATTACTGAAAATATTTACTTATATACATATTAATAATAGAAAATAGGTACATTAAAATAAAAGTATAGAGCAATGTTTTGACTTCCTATTTTGGCTGTTGTTATTCTCTAGAGAATCAGGAAGTCAACACAAGAAGTAAATTATTAAAGACATATTAAAGATATTTTTAATGTCAGAGAATAGTCTGTTACTGAAATAATATGCTGTGTGGAGTAATGAGTCAAACAGAAACAGGAAATGTTTTATCAGAAAACTTTAATTATGTGCAACAAAACCAACATTAAATTGCTTTGATACTTAAAGCACCTCAAAGAGGGAGGCGATATTTACAAAATACATACACTAAATGTGCAATTAATTAACATAGATAAAACTGCCTTAATTAGGCAATGTCAGATTAAAAGTGGAAACATCTAGCCAAAATATAGCAAATATTGTTGAAGTGCACTGAATCATATATTCAGTCTGAAATGTAACTGAGAAACAAAAGCAGACAAAAAAAAAAAAATCAAATATATTTATTAAAAAATATCAGTCATGTTAACAGTCGAATGAGGCCTAAGCTAAACTAAATAAAAAAGGTTGAATTCAGAGTTGTTGTAAAACTACAAAAGTAAAAGTAAACACAACCCAAACCCAATAAAAAAAAATGGCAAGTCTGTTTTCCATGAATGCTTGAAAAAGATACTTGTCTGTGGCTTATCAGTCCATCAAACTATTTAACTTTCAGTTATTCAAACTCACCAGTCCGGACTGAGCTAAATATAACAGCAGAAAAGCAGCACTGTAATACCTGGCATGTTTGAGGAACCAGCTTGTTTAACGTGATTTACATGTATCTTCTCTGCAGGTATGCCATCCCTAGAATCATTCAAATGTGCTGCGGACTTCACGTATTTCATATGCAATAGTTTTGCAAGAGTTAAAGTCAAGTGCATTGAGTCCTACTTCAATAGCTACATATGTACAGCAGTGTAACATCATGTGAATATATCTGTTAAGTGTGAGTTAAGTGTCATGGTGGAAGGTTTATTTCATTGGGGTGGAAGTGCTTCTCGTGTTGATGGTACTGTTTGAAGAGGGAAACAAAGAGAGAGAGAGAAATGCGTGAGTTACTATATTGTGGTCATAACAGAGTTCCTTTGAGTCATTGTGATGTAGAACAACAAACCTTTTATGGCACTCTGCATGAAACCACGATAAACATGTGCTCCATTTCTCAACAGGGCTTCTTCAGCAGCCTTTTTTCTGTAAACAAAATAATACATTCAGTTTACAGGCTTTTTCATGCGACACGTTACAATGCAAAAGTCTGGCATGCAATGGCACAAAAGTGTGTGCAGTAAATCCTTTAGAAATGTATTGCAATTATACTGTAAATGTTAAATAGTGTAAATCTGTCTTTTTAACAATTTTAAATGTATCGAGTGCAAGCACTTTAAAGGAGTATTTCGCCCAAAAGCGAAAATTTATTCTCAGGCCAACCAAGACGTAGATGAGTTTGTTTCTTCATGGGAACAGATTTGAAGAAATGTAGCATTCCATGAATGGGTGCTGTCAAAAAAAAAAAGAAAGAAAAAAAAAAGAGAGCTCAAACAGCTGATAAAAACATAACATATGATTCACACCACTCCAGTCCATCTGTGAAGTAAAAAACTGAATGTTCGAAAGAAACAAATCTATAATCCATAATAACAATTCCTCCGGTCTCCTGCCATATTTGCTTTATGCTGTAGGACTGGAGTGGTGTGGATCACATGTGGATGATTGTGATGTTTTTATCAGCTGCTTGGAGTCTGATTCTGACAGCACCCATTCACTGCAGGGCATCCATTGTTTATAGCAAGTCATGGAACGCTATTTCTACAAATCTGATGAAGAAACAAACCCATACATCACAGATGGCCTAAGGATGAGTACGTTTTTTTGGGAACTTTTCCTTTAATTATTAAGTTAAAAGGTAAAAGGAAATAATTATAAACATGATTCATTATTCATTAAAAAATATAAGCACATTTGAGGAGTTGCACCACATGACACTTTAAACCCGAATTAAGCTCGACTTTAAGTTAAAACAAGTGTCATGAGGATCTATCTGATATCTATCTAGATGATATACTCCTCATCACAATACTTTTATTTTTTTATGCTTTTCTTCATTTGTTTGCATTGACCAAATTGAAAACATCAAGTGTATTTATTCCACTGTATACATGAACTGCATCTTTAATGTAATCCTGAATTCAATCATTGCAAAAAAAAATTAAAATAAATAAAATGTCAGTCTCACCTGTTCCTCGCCTTTTGTCTTTGCCGGAAAAAAGCCATCCCAAAGATCAGGATGATAAAGCCAATGATGAAAGCCATGATGCCGAGGGTGAGCGGTACAGACAGAGCATCATTGATCGTTTCATCACAGTTGTCTCCAATGTAGCCCAGCTGACACTCACAGGTGGGCTTCTCGTGCATCAGCACACATCTTCCATATTTGCATATTATATCGGCACATGCAGTCAGATGGCGAGACACACCACCATAATCACTGGCAGGAACAGACATGCTGAAGTTCTGGAGTTCAACAAGAAAACACACGCAAAGAACAGACTCTGAGCACATCAGGCACAGACAACAAGGTTGTGGAGAGTGGGGTAAGATGTGCCACCTTTACACAAGCTGGGCTCTAGTAAAAATTAAGCATAGTTGTTTTTCATGTGAATCAATGTAATTAGACGAAAGCAAAGAAGAAAGTCTGTAAAAAATATGCCTGTGTGCAATCACAGAAAGTGGTGCAGTGACAACTCTCCTCAATTTAGAGGTAATGCAAATGCTGAATTAATAGGTATTAATGATTTACAATGACTTGCATTAGATTAAAAAAAAAATGTTTTAAAAGATGTCTGCTAAAACAGTATAAAAATAGAAATATTGAGAATTACGTTTAATATATTAGTATATTTCTGATTTGTAAAATAATTGAAATATTATTTCTTGATGAATTTAATGCATCCTTGCAGGATAAAAATAGTTATATTTTGAAATAAATATTTATACGAAATAATCAAAAATATATAAAGAAATAAACAATTAACATATTTGAATAAACATAATAAAATAAAAAAAATTAATAAATACATACATATTTTACAATTCATTTATATTTCAATTAAATATTTACTTTTTTAAAGTAAAGGTTTTTAAAGTAAAGGCATGTGCATCCAGTCTCTCGCGTTTACACAATTACAGATTAAAAAAATCATAAAAATATGTCACTCGTGACATATGTATGTCACATTCACAGTTATGTCACATGTTATGGAAATATAGCCTATGTTTTCAATGGACAACACAGTTTATCAAATGGCACATTGTTTTAAGGAAAAAAATCTCTGTGATTACATTAAATGTGAACAAATTCTTTAGAAAAACAAACAAAATATGAAAACTAAATATTAAAAAACTAAATGAACATAAAACTTCATCATCACTTAACACAGGCAACTGTTTAGCTCTTTTTAAGCCAGTTACCCAAGAAAGTTAATGTAGACTACAGTATAAAAAAAAAAAGAACTAAAACATGAAGACATCTCAAAAAACAAGCCCCAACAAAACAGTTAACTAGCAGTGAAAGCGTTCAGACAGCCTGTGAATTTGTTGGCAGGTTACAGCTTTAGGTGCACCCTTAAAATACTCTTAAATATACGTCTCCCTAAGGCAAAAGAACTACAGAAACAGAGTACTCACCATTTTCCAAGAGGACACTGACAAACATACATTCAAAACTACGACTGGAATGCAAAACGGTGTGGGTTTACCTGCGTACAAATGAGGAAAAGACGGTGAGAGAGATGCCTTTAGAACAAATGAAAGCATTGAGAAAGACAGAATAATGCAACGCTCCCAAATGAAAAGAGACCCACCCATTCACCACAACACTCAGTGAAACTTAACTCCTGTCAGGTAACACATGGCCAAGGAGGAGTGAACTTACGGGACAAATAAGGGCCAGATGAAGATAGCACCGGAGTAACAGTTTGACGACATTTAAATCAGTGTAGGATTTGCCATGCGGGTGTAGTGACGCCAAACAAACAATCACACAGTTCCGCGAGCGTGCAACGCCTAATAACGTCACATGAGTACAGTTGGCAAAAATGACGTACTCAATATGTATGATCCTTAAAACATTTGTATTTTAATATTGTTTATAGCTAAATAAAATGAAGTGTACATTTGAGGAAGAGGCTGCAAAAACTCCTCTCATAATCGTCCGACTGCGACTGAATCACTGACTCGTCCCCTCATGATTCATTCAGTCAATGTTTGTCAGTCACAGATTCAAATTTTAAAAAGCTTTTTTGGTCACTGCTAGTGGCTTTCCAAATTTACTAGTCACTGGTCACAATTTTCTTTTTGGGAAATTACATAAATACTGACCAAATATTTCATTTGACCTACGTTATTAAATGCATGCACAATCTCAAATTCTTACATTTTATTAATGATTTCACTTAATGAGATACTTTAGGGCTGTTACTAATCATATCAAAATCGATGTGCAGAAGAAACAAAAGTTACTGGAGCAGCATTTAGATGCATCTGTGACAGTTCGATGTAGCTGAAATATAGCAAGAATAGATTTGCACTGGATGCAGAAAACAGCATATTGTTGTGAGCTCGGTATTTTATGCTGCGTGCGTTCCAGGCAGGTTTTGAGCCTGTACGTCACGACTTCAAACCACAGCTCATGACTTTGTAGCGTTCCAGATAATTCACGCCAAAATGCCTGAATTGTGGTAGCTAAATGTAATCAAACCAGCAATGTGACATCTAATTACACCAACAAATGAATTTCCTATTTTAGTATTTAATTATGGTTTAGATTTATAGTTGGGAAAATGTTATGTTATTTAATAAGTAATATACTAAACCCAGTATTTTTTTTCTGAAATGTTTACAGCTCGGTGACTTGTAGGACCTCATTAAAAATACAAAAATAAAGTTTGGTGTGAGAAAATGACTCAAAGCACTATAATTATGTATGCAAATATAGGGGATATGTGATGTTCATCCCGTAAAATCTATCAGCAATTTAACTCAGGTGAGGGAATCTTCCAAACAGCAGGTGGCAGTGTCTGAAAAAGCGACAGGTCTGGAAGTGCAGGTCTGAGAGGGAGAATAAAAACAAGGGCCTCCGGACCTGCAGCTCCAGAATGTTGGGGTCCTCGCTGCAGCCTGTAGCACGATGACGCGCATGCGCAGTATTGGGGTTGGATTGGACCTCGCTGGTAAATGCCCCAGTCAGGTCAGTTAAAAGTTTTATTAGTTGCTTTTCACATATCTGATACAGTAGCAGCAAAACACAGTCTCCCTAGAGAGAGAGAGAGAGAGAGAGAGAGAGAGAGAGAGTGACCTCCTATCCGAATTATTGGTGTCAAGCCATCAGGTTTATCTCCAAAGATTTCACTTGCATAATAGGCTACAGCACACAAAAAATGTTCCTTGAGGTTTACTTATGTTAATGTATGTAAAGTCTTTTGCCCCAAAAACAAATAAAAATGCAAAACAAAAAAAAAAAAAACATATTCTGACACTATATACTTTATTCAGTTATGATTGTTAATATCATTGCATAGGAAACAGTATCAGTTTTGACAAAAAAAAAAAAAAAAAAAGAGTTGAATTTGTTACATTCATTGGGATCATTCTGATATCTGTACCAAGACATGGAAGAGCTGTTAAAACCAAACCGATCAAGCGAATGTTTGTTCACTCCATTTGTTCTTACGGCAGACACAAGCATGTGGACTGTGTATAAAGTGAATGGACATCTGTATACTGCATCAAGACAGCAGCAGGAAAGTAATGAAATTTGCTGAATGTTTAATGGGACAAAGACCCTCTTATATGCCAAACGATCAAGGCAAGTTTGAGATCTCATGTCTTGAGCCTTTTAAATCACCATTGGAGGAGGCAAAAGAGGAAGGCAGATACATTTATGCAGATTTTCAGCATGAAAAGGAACTTGAATTTAACCTATTTTATGAATATTTAAACTGAACACATTTGAATTTCTTCCCACAAACTGCGATGGCACAAAGACTGATTCACACATGCCTCTTCCTCTTGTTCAGGTACTGGTTCAGGTTTCAGATGGGGGATGGGCTGGAGAAAAGAGAAAGCATTGAAAGTAGGCCTGGGTTTGCATAACCAAACAAGGGAGGAACTGCAGGTAATTTAAAGAAGCAACTCAAATGTCGAAGTAAAGATCTCGAAGCTTTGTCATTTGTGTGTTATAACTCAGGTTCAAAGACTGGAGAATGACATAAATGTGTGATAGAGCATTGCACAAAAAAAAAAAAACAAGGGATGGGACCGCACATCTTCATGCATAAACAAAAAAGCACATGTAGTCTCAGGCTATAATTAAGACTTCCAATAAAAACTAGACTTGCTTTGGCATGACAATCTCATTAGGTTTCAGTTCTGGCATTAACCCTGTGGTTCTTGAGAATTCCAAGTACCTGCTCTTTCAACATCGGAGCAAGTTTACATGCAACAAGCCCTTTTCTTGACACTGGACTTTAAAATGTTTAAACTACCCATGTTATTTATTTATTGAAATGACAAGTGAAGTACGCCGTATTTTTTGCAATATATTTTTTATTAGATTAAAGATTAAAAAATAAAAAAAGAAATCATTAGCTGTCTGCAGGGCTGGTAACGGCTGGAGTAATTGGAGCCTACAGAAAAGAAAAAAAGAATAGAGATTAAATTCTGAATTAAATGTAAAACAAAAATCCTTAATTCGATTCGACAATTATATAAAATCACCATCCCAAAGCTGTATATGACCATATCTCCACATTCCACAAAACATATATTTATATACATTTACATTTGTGGATAAACCAATTAGACTATTATGAAAGTAAAAATATTCTCATTTATTTCATAATTAAGATGTGTATGGTTTTTATTAGCAAAAAAAAAAAAAAAAAAAAAAAAAAAAAAAACTTAGAATAAAAAAAATTTATAATTTTACAAAAATCCAATCTGATGTATTTTTATTTATAAACAATACTTAAAAAATTTAGAAAAATAAAACATTCACAAGTAGGTTAAATTTGTATTCATTTGTGATCATAATCCATCAGAAAAATTAATAAGAAAAATCCTGCTCCATTTATTGTCATTGTGCTGTGCTCAAAACAGTAGCACAAACATTCCTTTAAATTTGTTCTCTTATGGGAACGTCAGAAATATATACAGTACGTCATATATAAATATACACACAAACACGTAACTATCATAGAAAAAAAACGATAGAAACCTACCTCTTCAGGATCATACAACTCATTAACAAAGTTTTGAGAGTAGGTTGTGTGCTCTTCCACGTCAGTCACAAGCGTCTCTTTTTCAGTGGCCTCTTCCCTCGCCGCTCGTGCCCTTCTGCAAATATAATGGGGAGGTTGGGTATTATGATATACAAGTATGTGGTTGATAAAAATCAACATCTATCATATTTAAGACATGACGAACCTCCTCTTGAGGATGACGGCAGCCATCAGAGCACCTCCGAAGAGAAAGGTGAGTGTGAGCGCGAGCGCAGTGCTGCTGGAGGAGGTGTTCTCACACAGATCCCCACTATATCCATCCTCACAAACACACACCGGCTCCCCCTCCACACTCACACACGTCCCGTGACCACCGCAGCGCTCCGCTGCACAAGACTCACTGTCTACGGCAGAGCCCAGAGCAGGCAGGCGGTCCGACGGGGACTGTGCAACGCCGGGTCCAGATTTTGGTTTGACGCCCGGTTTGATTTTCACACTGCCACCTGTCAACAAACACAACCTCATTTAGGAGTCCAAACCATAACCCAGTTCATCAATTAACATCAAGACATTGATCTCCATCCATAATTCCTCCGGTAAAAAAGTCATCTGGTCTCGAACAGGCGAGAAAACACTTCTCAAGCCATAATAGTCCCAAACGGCTCTCAACAAACATGTGGAGAATATGGATTTTGATGAAAGAGGACCACAGGGAATGGAGTTTTTTTTACTAAAGATGGACTCGATTTTAGCCAAAAGCAACATATTGCAGTTAAAAATACCTTAAAAAGCAGCTTACGCAAAATTCAGTTGGCAGTGTTCCTGTAATAATAAATATCTGCTCGCCCTTTTTCTCCCCCCACCCCGCAATCCCGATAAATCCTACGCACCGTCTCAGAATAAGCCAATCACAGAAAACAGGTACTATATATTAGCTCCTGCCTCTTTGGCCATTTTTGATTACCCGGGTGACACTACATCCTTGTTTTTATACAGTCTATAGTCAACACATAGAATCACGCTGCGTCTTTTAAGGCACTTCAAGTGACCTTTAATACACATTATTTTAGCACAATAGGCTACTTGAAAGGCTAATCAGAACTAAACATGTAGCTGTAAAGGCACAGCTCTATTCTGGAAAAGAGGGCGGGGAGCAGCAGCTCATTTGCATTTAAAGAGACGTGCACAAACAGCCCTTTTCTGCTACCACTCAAAACAAGCTTTTTCCAAATATATTAATTGATCTGTGGGGAATTTTGAGCTGAAACCTTACAGACACATTCTGGGGACATGCATTTTTGCTTCATAAAGACTTTGATGGACTGGAGTGGTGTGGATTACTTAAGGATTATTGTGATGCTTTAGTCAACTGTTTGGACTCATTCTGACACATTGTCATTTTTTGGTGAACTATTCTTTCAAGTAAAAGTTACAGTAAATAAATCAAATTCAATGCGCTCTTTTCTCCTCTGAGACTCTGTTAGCATGTTTTGTTAAACTCTCACTATGATATTTGAAATAGTTCAAAATGAAGGCCCCTTGGGTGGAACCTTACAGATTAAGGGGTGATATTATTATAATCTGATCCCTTTGCAACGTCACCAGGGGAGCGAGATCAAACATGCTCGTTTGTTTCAGAGGATTGCTGAAAAAGGCGTACTAAAAGTTACTGTGTTAATCTTTTCCATGTTTCCATGTTTGGTAGGATGCACAGTTGATTTAAAAGGGGAACTGGAGAATGACAGCCATGCAAAAGAAAATCACTCACACTCCTCATCCGAGCCGTCCGGGCAGTCCGGGATCTGGTCGCAGAACTTGTCTGCAGGGATGCACTTAAGGCCGTCTCTGCACGCTTTACTGCCCACGGGACACTTGAGGTTGGACACACATTTGGTTTTGTTCACAGAGAGGTAGTCCTGCGCACATCGACACGAGCGTCCACCTGGATATGGCAGACACAGGTGACTGCAGCCCCCGTTGTTTTCAGAACAGACATTGGTTCCTGGACAGGAACAAAAAAAAAAAACGCAGATAAAATCAGATTTTACATGCACGTTATTCTGCCTTGTTCAGTTCACTCTAGCATTGATATGCAACCTCTTTTCAGACCTTTTGTTTACATCATGTTTAGTTTACATTATTGTATACATTTATATAAACAGATAATAATATGTTTGTTATTTTATGAAAGTATTAAGATAAAGTTGGGGTTATCCGGTGCATAAGTTAAAACAAGAAAATGGTTACAGACAGATATATAGATAAAACAGTTAACAAAAGAAAAAACAACTCAGATAAAAGAAATAAAAGTTTTAAATAATTCTTGAAATTAATTTTTTCTTAAATTCTTGAAAATGTCTGGAAAAAGGCCAAATATGGTGAACACACTGTGTTCATGCACAGTGCATTCTGACACATTTATTAGATCTGGGCATTTCAAATATAGAAGACATTCATGCACCATTTTCAATACAAGGAGCATACTGTGAAAAAAACAGCATGGTCACATTTTACATTAGGTGGCCTGAAATATGTGCTTTGTAAAATAAAAACAATATACTAAGTGTTCATAATGCATTTCAAAACACTTCTGCTGCTATTGAGCTGGGATATAGGTAAGACAAGGTGGGTTAAGGTTTAAGGGATGAGTCGACAGTTTAATTAAGAAATTACAGGTGTGATTACAAACATTTAAATTAAGCATGTAGTACACTGTACTTGGTGTACATACATGTCTTTACATTATACTTTTTTTTTTTTTAAATATAGGTACATTAGGTGGCCTAACACCAAATATAGGTACATTAGTGGGACCAACAGCAGTAGCCGAGTGAGTCACGGTTCTTCAGTGAAAGCTACAGTGAGTGTGGGAACGTAAATGGAGAACTCCAAATGTGTCTTGTGTGGCCAAGCTCCCTCCACACACACACACACACACACCCACCCCTCAGATCACAGAAGTACCTTTCTGAGTGACGCTGCTGTAAGCCTTCAGCTTGATAATATTTGCCTTCACCTCAAACCACATCAGTTTGGGTTGGAAACCATCCGTGTACCATAATTTAGCTGTACCTGTTAAAAACGAACAATAATAAAAACAGTACAAACGAAACATTTCTCAGCATATTCTGATATGAATGTTTATTAATGATTAATCTGCTTATGGAACTTGATTAAAATGTCACTTTTATCAATAGTTCTATATATTAAGAGCTGATTAATTGTAGTTCTGATTATTAAACGAGTAAACCACTGTCCAAGCTTCAGTTGAGAGTCACTTGGTCGTCATGCCATCTAGTGGATCTACACAGAACTGAATTCAGTGGAAACTAGATTTCTGGAGGTCTTAGATTGTTACCGTTGTCCAGAGTGATCCAGAAGAAGATGTTTTCAACACGAGCAAAAGACACAATGAAGGCAGATCCTGTGCTGTACTCCTTATAATCAGATCCATCGATATTAATGCAGCTAATTACGCCAACCCCTTGGATAACAAAAAGAAAAGAAAGAAATCAGATCGCATTATTAATTGGTTAGTAAGAGAATTCCACAGCATAAAAAAAAAAAAAAAAGACATTCGATGTCCATCACTAACAAACATTTTTACAAATCAGCATACAAATAGTTTAGAGCGTAAAAGGGTTGCATAAAAGTATTAGTGCTTTCATAATAACAGTAATAACGAAAATAATAAATATTTATATATTAGCATTTTCCAAGCAAGTTAATTTTATAATAAGAATACAAAAGTAAACTAAAAAGGACCAAGTGTAAAAACTACTGTAGTTTGCCATGTTCACTTTCTAGAGTTTCAGAGTTTGAGTGAACGTAGCAATTCTTTCTCTCAAATAAAAATCATATAAAATACAAATATTTTTTGTTTTAATATTGTAACGTCAATCTATACCCTAAGGTGAAAAGTGTCATTTAATTTGAGCTTTTAACGCACCAATATCGGCCCAATACAGTGTTGTTCCTTTTTCAGAGAAGGCAAGTGAAGCAGGCATCTTTGCTTTACTCCACAGCAGCGTGCGGTTGTTCCCGTCCATGTGAACGCAGTCCACCTGTGGCAGAGACTGGGCCGCCCTCCGTCCCATTGCGGTGAAGCACAGCCGGCCCGAGGGAGGGTGCAGGGCGATGGAGATGGTTCCTTCCAGCTCTGCCTGCAGCACCAGGCTGGTGTACTTCCCTCCAGGGGACGTCACGTATAGCTGGGGGTTCTTAGCGCTGCTCCAGTAGAGGTTTTGGGTGACCCAGTCTACAGCCAGAGCGGTCACCAGGTCACCTTTGAGCTGAAGTACGTGACCGAGGGGAGTGAAACTAGAGCCGCGGAGTTTGAGCTGAGCTACAGACCCGCGTCCGGCATCAGCTACGGAGATGGTGCGGTCCTTCAGCAGCAGATCAAAGTCTGTAGCTTCATTCACAGCAGGCAGAGCCAAAGCACGGTGCGCCGGCCACGTTTTCAGCCCGACCTCTGGCTGAAGACTCTTAGTGAAGATCTGAGCAGGGCAGAATGGATTATTACTGAGGGATCAGGAAAAGTGAAGCTTAATCTATGACAATTTGGAAAGAATTGAAAAAAAATACAGCATACATATTTACACAGTTCACAGCAAGTTTTAGCAGGTTGGCCACATTTCCATTCCACGAGAGTCAGTGTAACCCATTTCATTTTTAAATATTACATATTGTTTTTATTTAAAAAAGAAAATAAATTAAAAATAATTAAAATACAAATAAATTTGACTAGTATTACTCCACTAATTTAATCAATTATTTTTTTAATCTATTTTATAAGGAATTGGTTATAAAAAAAAAAAAAATCTTCAATGCGACAAAATAGAAAAAAAAAAAAAAAAAAAAAAAAAAAAAAAAAAAAAAAAAAAAGTTGATGACAACAATAATAATAATAATAATAATATTTAAGCTAATTTAAAAGTGAACAAAACGATATGAACTTATGCATTATGTTCTTTGAATTTGATAAAAAAAAAAAAAAACTACTTTAAAATTACTTTTAAATTAAAAATAACTCCATTCAATAACACATTACTGTAATAATAATTCATAATTCATTTATTAGTTGCCAATTTATAAACTAATTAGCCTGTTGGTTAACTAGGTGAGTCACCCAAAAAGAATGGAATAACAAATGAAGGAAATATAACACATTTTTCGTACTGATAAATTATACACAGAAAGACGTAATGAGAATATGGAATTATTTAAAAAGGTTTTGCTCTACAAACTGTTGTATGCTGAAAAGACATTCAGTCACTCTTCTGGAGAGGAGCACCTGTGTAACGGTGATAGGAGACAGCAGCATGAGGAAAGAGGAGGAGGAATCCATGGTCCCGGTGCAGGTGAACCCATCCGAGGCCAAGAGAAGCCCTGCTGGGCAGCGACAGAGTGCTCTGGGACCCGGAGCCAGCAAACACACATCAGAGCAACTGAGCTTCTCACACGGACCAGATACGTTGGGCTGCAAGAGAGGGTGGACCACCTGGGCCATCACAGAACGGGGAGTTTTAATGCCACAAAAAAATTAAATAAATCTTCAGTTTAACACAGACGGACCTTTTGGCATCTTAATACCTCAATGCTTCGTCACAAGCCATAAGGTTTAATTGGTTTTCTCTGTGAATTTGCGTTATGCGTTGCATAATTCATTTGAATAATCCTATATCCCATAAATCTTGCATTTGAAAGGGAAAGTCCTACAAATGCATATTGAATAACTGTGTCCATGCCTTTTCAGCAAAAGTCATCACAGTGTGTTTTTAGTAAATCCTGACAGTACAAAAGACTGGGGTTAAAACTGGCAGTCGTTAATGTGTACGGTATACATTCTCACTTTGAGGTCGAATGGTTGCCCGGGTCTCTTTAGAAGAACTTTGCGGTTCTTTCCAGTCAGTTTATTGGCACCTTGAATGGATCTTCTGTGAGTGTCAGACCAATAGACCACGTCATTAAACACAGCCACAGAGAAAAGATTAGGCATCTCAGACAGCTGTAAGAACTGAAAAAGATAAAAAAAAGAAAAGTAAAATACTAAACCGTGTCATTTGCTGTGCATGCAGCACTCGTGCAGCATTTCACATTACCCTTATATTTTCTCCATCCAGCGTGGCTGAGCCTATACACCTGAGCTTCTGGTCAGTCCAGTATAGTCTGTCGGTCAGAATGTCCACCGTTACGCTGACAGGCCGCTCGAGACCACGTCTGACCACCACCTTCCTGTCTGAGCCGTCCATGCCGGAGCGCTTGATCTGTGCCTGACCTCCGATCTCAGACCAGAACATTATCCTGCAGACAGCATCAGGAAACAATCATCTGCATCCATTCACTGAGACTGAAAACCCACAGAGGAGCTTCTTACCCCTTCTGAGGGAGCAGCACAAGAGAATGAGGCTGATGCAAATCCTTTTCCACAACTATGATGAAATTTTGCTTCTGTACAACACTGCTGGTCAATCTCACAGCTAGAATCTGCCCGGCAACACCATCCACCCAGTAAAGGTTCCTTCCCATCCAGTCAATAGCAATGGAGTCTGACTTCACACCTGAACGTGCAAAATGATTTCGTTAAGGCAGGGATTCCAAAACTTTTTCATAAGCCAAAAACTTAAGCCTTAAAATGCAAATTATATTTAAAAAACATGAAATATAGGAAGTATTAAGCCTATATTCCAAAACGACTTTCAAAACGTATTTAACAAACAAGCAAGCATTATTTAGAATTAAGATAATTAACTTTATTCTGTATGTTTTATACTTCAAAACCTTTACTATAAAAAACAAAACACAAAAAGGACTGAAAAATGGTTGTAGTATGCTTGTAAACCTTAAACTTTTTTTTTTACTGGTGTTACATTATTTCTTCATGTAACTAATTTATAACAATGCAATGACCTGGCACAACATAGCAATGATTTTTGGTTCTGTACATTAGGGACCTAAGATTTTCAGGAAACGTGACAAATTTTGCGTTCATTCGGTATATAAATGTTGACAGTTTTCTGATGTCAGTTAAGAGACATGGAACGATATTTTTTTTCCCCCAGTAAAATGTTTAAAATTATTACAAATTTTACTTTTGAGCAGAATCATTTCCATGTGCACCACCACATTTGTTATGTTCCTATCAAAAAACAAAAACACAACATAAAAAATAAAATTGCTATATTATATATTACTGCTTCAAATTTTAATTGTGATCAATAGCATGCAAAAAAAGGTTCTATATTTTGTCCTATCAATAAAATGTAAAATGTGCCTAGGTACAAGAACAAGTTCTTAAAGTACATGTTTAAGCAATCATTGTTGATAAATCCCACATGTGCACAATTACCATGCACATTCACAGTCATTTGCATTTGGAAATGCCTCCAGTTGAACCATATATGGTGACAACAATTCCCTTTAAAAATCATGTGATTAAAACCTTGCTTAGAGGCCACTCTGTCAAATATAACGGCAAACAATGCACGTTTTCAAAGATCATGCTAAGTCTTCCAATAAGGCAAGCTAAAACAATCATGTTTAAAACAAGATTTATTTATTTATTTATTTTTTTATTGTTCTCTAATCTCTATTTATAAAAGGTATGTGGCTTAAGTACAGGCCAAAGAGAAAAAAAAATCAAAAAATCCAGTAACACATTTTACATGTCAATTTACAGCAGATCTGCTTGTTCCTTCATGATACCTGCAGAACTTCTGATGGTTTGGCTGGCGGCTGGTCTAGAACATGGGCGGGTATACTTTTTGCAAAGATTGGGGTGTAGCGTTCCTAACTGTAATGTCACATAAAGCTCCTGCTTTTAAGAGGTTGTTTATTCAAGAGATTTACAAAAGGAGGAAGAAACATTGGTGTTAAAGACTTAGGGTGTCATTACCATGTACAGAACTTTTATTATTTAACTTTGCCAAGGTCAATACAGTTTTACGTTCTAAAGCACCTTTAAATAAAAATACAATTATTTTATACAACACTACCTATGCATGTGCAGGTATGAGCATGTATTTTTACCTTTGACAATAGTTCCAATGTTGTCCTTTATTCCGTGGAAGGCATATTTGATACTCTCTTCCTCCAGACTGACCCAGTACACCCTCTGCTCTCTCCTGTCATAGTCCAGAGAGAAGATGGCCTTTCGACCTGGTGCGATGAGAGCTTGAATACTGGAGCTTCGCAGACCCAAATTAAAGAGCTCATACTGTTCAGAGATCAAAAGACTGGGTTCCTCTGCACCAAAAAAAAACAAAAACACAATTCTCATCATAAAGAACAATACTATGAATAGGGGAGAACTGAAAGTAAGAATAAAAATGCTATCCGATCTGAAAAATGCTATGTTCATCTCCTGTTGCACCGATTTTGGAAATTAGTTAAATTAATTTTTACCATTTGAACCATTTTAGATGAGACCATCCCTTTATGGCATGCAAAACATTTTAATTTTGGTTTGGTTACATGAGGCTAGCTAGCTGCTATAGACTGATACCTGCTGTCTTGCAGCTGCGTCCATCTGGCTCCAATATAAACTCAGGGTGGCACTGACACATGTAAGAGCCCGGCGTGTTGAGGCATTTATGACTGCAGGCAGCAGGTTGAATCTCTTTACATTCATCTATGTCATTACAGGTTAAACCGTCAGACTGGAGCCTGAAGCCAATCTTACAGCCACATCTCTGGAAACACAAGTGAATTTTTATTTTACTTTAATAAATTGTAAATTTGCATTCCACTAAATCTAGCAAAAATATAAAATATAAATTTGGTTTCATACATGATGTGTGTCTTTGGATAACTAATGCATAATAAACTAATAAATAAATCAAAATAAAGCAATAAATGAATGTTTAACCGGTCCATGTGGAGTGTTGATGCAGTAGTGCTGGCATGATGGGCGGCTGGGACTGGAGCAGTTGTTCTTCAGACACCCCTGACCCTCATCAGAACCATCTGCACAGTCAGATGCCCTGTTACACACCAGATCTGGGCCCACACACTCCCCACTTCCACACTGAAACAAGTGTGTCGGGCATTTCACTTGACCACCTACAAAACAAGCAATGTTTACACTTCAGTATTATTGAACAGATTTTGGTATGGACAGTAGAACTTATTTCAAATGTCCGCTCACATCCAGATTCATCACTCTCATCTTTGCAGTCCTTTACGCCATCACACCGCCAAGTCGTTGCGACGCATTGAGTTTTAGAGGCACACGACCACTGGAACTCTCCACACCTCAGCGGAGTCACCTTGCAGTTCTACACAGAAAAAAAAAAAAAAATTGTGACAACATGGTGCAGCTGGATACCTTGCAATTATGTTGAAATCACCTTCAGAATATATAACTAGTGTACTTGCATGTCTACTGAAATACACTTGTATTAGAGGCACTACACAATACACTACAACACACAAACAACCCAACCAACCACACAGCCCAAAACAACAAGACATCACAAGACAAAATCCATAAATCATTAACACTGCATACAAACAATACACACTCAAACAAAACCAAACTAAAATGCCAACACAAACAACAGAAGCCATCAAACAAATCAACCACAAACAAAACACCAACACCACACGCACCAAGCAAACAAGACCACCAGTCAACACACCAAAGACCAAACAAAACTACCACACGCACACACACAAAAACACCACAAGCCAAATAAAACCACACAAGAACCAAACAAAACATAAAAAATAAATAAATAAAAAATACTACAAAGACCAGATAAATACCACACACACACACACAAACCAACGAAATGACAACAAAACCACACACAGACAGAACGAAAGCAGTAGGTTCTCCTAATGCCAATGGATCGGTGCGGTTCCTCACCCTCTCATCAGACCCATCACTGCAGTCCTGGTCTCCGTCACAGATCCACTCTTTCAGCAGACACTCATGTGTGTGAGGGCAGCGCTGCTCCACGGGACAGTGTGGAGGCTGAGGACAGCCCTTCTCATCTGAGTGATCACGACAGTCAGCGAACCCATCACAGCGGAGGGACAGAGCCACACACTGACCATTACTGCACTGGAACCGCTCGATGGAACAGGCTTCTACAACTGCAGGATGAACAAAGCCCACGTGCAAGTAAAACAGTCAAATCTGAACAAAGTGAAATGTTAAAACAATGTCTGAAATACTGATTCAAACTAGCTGATTCCCCATTTAAAAAATGTACACTATTCAGCTAACTCTTTATCCATTAACTTCACGTTGACCTACCACAGTTGGCTTCATCAGTGCCATCCACACAGTCTCGCTCTCCATCACAGAGGAAGGTTTCAGGAACGCAGCGGGTTCTATTGTCACACGGGTGCCTGCACCCCTCTGAGAGCTTCATACAGCTGATTTCGTCTGATCGGTCCTGACACTGAGGTGTGCCGTCACACACAAGAGTCATGTCTATACACTTCCTGCCGTGAGCACATTGGAACTGGTCTGGGTTGGGGGGGGGGTTAGTTAATTAGGAATTATATACATTTTATTTATACATTGTATTAATTCAAGGACAAATTGGATTACTACAGTACCTTTTTTACATTTACGTTCACAGTTCCTCTCATCAGACCCATCTTTGCAGTCTTTCTCTCCATCACACACATGGCTGTACAGGACACACTCTTTCCCATCTCTACAAGGTTTGGATCCCAAGGGACATTTCAGAGGTAATGAAGCACTTGCAACCACACTACCAGTGTCTGAGGAAAAGAAAAAAACAACTGGATTGGAAAGTTGAAATTAAATATACTTATAAGTTCACTCTTCACTCACTAAAATAATGCAATAAAGAAATATATATTAAAAATATTTATGCTTGCACACAGACGTACTGCAGTTTCTCTCATCTGAAGCGTCTCTACAGTCTTGTTTTTCATCACAGAGCTGCTGTCTAGTCAGGCACACCCTCCTCTGGTCACAGAGTAAAGCACAGGTGGGGCACTGTTTCTCATCAGAGCCGTCAGCACAGTTTGACTGACCGTCGCAGACCAGGACTCTCTCAACACACCTCCGTCTGTCCTTGCACAGAAACTGGCCTGATTGGAGTACAGACATTTCATCAATTCTGAATTAATTTAAACATAACCTTTTTAAGTAAAGGACAAACTCGAACCGTTACCTGGATCTGGACATGAATATATGCAAAACTGCTCATCGGCTCCACTGGGACAGTCAGTCCTCCCATCACACACCTGGGACTGTGGGATGCATTTTGAGGTTTCATGACAAAATACAGAAGGGCTCAAGCAGACAGGCTGGTCTGTGGTGGACGGGCTAGTAATGGGAGCTAAAAAACAAAAAGTAATGGTTAATGTCTTACCCTTTTTTTATTTTTTATAAAAATAAATTCTTTTAAAAAACTAAAATGAAATACATTTTTAAAATATATCAAAGGAGTTCCTTTATAGGACAATGTCTGATTTTACGCTCAGTTTCATGCAAAAAATAAATAAATGGTGATAAAAGATTGAAAATGTGACATACATGTATTAAAAAAGGTATAACTTAAGTTTGGTATTTCATTTCCATATTCAAGGTGTTAAAACACTTACCACAGTTGGCTTCATCGGTGGCGTCCACACAGTCTTTCTCTCCGTCGCAGAGGAAGCTCTCCGGGATGCAGCGAGTTTTATTATCACACTGATGTCTGCATTCGTGTGAGCGACTGAAACAGTTCAGTTCATCAGAGCG
>JAUCMU010000002.1:2231129-2247844 GCA_032275025.1 Enteromius treurensis
CAGTCCATCTCTCCATCACACACATGACTGTGCAGCACGCACTCGAGGCCGTCCTTACAGGGTTTAGAGCCTATACGACACCTGAATGGTACAGAGACTGTTTCCGGAGCCACGGTGGGGCATCCCATCTCATCTGACCCATCAATGCAGTGAGAGCGGCCGTCACACACCAGAGCCCTCTCTACACACTTACTTCCATCTCTACACAGGAAGTCACCTAGATTTAAATCTAGATTTAAGTCTAATGACCTTTGCACAACAAAAACAAACTAAACAAAAAAAAAAAATCCAAGCACATCAAAAACAAGTCTGAACTGGTTCAAACCACATAATGGTTAGTAAATGACTTTTAAATTAACTTTTGAAACATCTATACTTGTATACCTGGCTTTGCACACATGTGCACACATGAGGCTTCATCAGAACCATCTGGACAGTCTCTGTTCCCATCACACCGCTGAGATCGACTGATACACACTCTCGATCCTCGACAAGGGACTAGGGGACTTTTGCAAATCACATCAGTAGAGCGCACCTCTTCGGCTGTTTTATCTAAGAATACAACACACAAAAAAATTAAAATCTAGCCCAAAGCATAACAACAAGACACAAAATGAAACCCAGAAGATTACAAACCTTGTTGGACTTCTCTGAGGGCAACAGATAAGCTAACAACTCCATTCTCTACTGCCACTCCAGAGACGCGAGCTCCATCTTTACGATTCCACACCGTCAAGATGTTACGGAACAAGGTCACCATGTAGGGTTCATAAGCAGCCATGATAGAGCCAGGAACGACCCAGTCTTTACCAGCAGAGTACTTCCTCATCTTCAATAGACTCAGAACCTGCAAGTCTAAAGAAACAACGAATTCAAAACCTCTAACGTCCAGACTAATAGTTAATTCAGAAGCAACTCACAAGACTCCATGTTCCAAAGAAAGCCATTCGCTTTACGATCAAACACAATGCGGTCGACTCCATCCTCCTCAAAGCTGAAGATAGCTTCTGCATTTCCACCAATCAAACCCAGCTTCATTCTCATTACCTGACCCCCCTCCAGCCAGTACAGCTTTCCTCTCTGCCAGTCCACAAAGAGGTCTAGGATTGAAGTTCTGGCTTGATATAGCTGTCTGGAGATACTCTGATCAAGGGGGCCAATGGTAGAAACGCCAATGGAAAGTTCATCACAGGCCAGCCAATACAGATTCCCAGTCTTCTGGTCAACTCTGACCATGCAGGCTGAAGAACGGGACAAGCAGAGTCAGAATTATTTACTCTAAATATATCTGAGATGTTTAAAGTCTGAGTCTGCGCCATTTCCATTAGGCATTCAAAATAAATCTATGCATCGTTTCCTAAAACAGAAACTCAATTCAAAACTCCAAGCCCGAAACTGATTTTTTGCACAAGTCACAAACACCAAAAATTAGCCAACCCCAGAGTACATATTGAGCATGACAATAAACTTCAGGAAAAAGAAAAAAAATAAAACATTAAAAGAAAATAGAATAAGTGTATAAAATAAGAATTTTATAAGGTCATGTAGTGTAATGATCACGCAAAAACGAATGTATTTTTCCTTACATCTGCACACGCGAGAATACATATTGGTTCCACAAGCATACATTAAGGTTAAAAAAACAAAAACAAAAACACAACAATCACACAAATACCAGGAATGTCTCATGAACATGAATAGATAACTGATAAATATAAATTATGATTTTTGCACCATATTATATTTTACAGTGCTAAGCTCATATATTAGATTACATAACGATTACATTAGATTATATTAGATGCTCATGTCAAAATTGCAGGATTAATTCATTATCTGATTCTGTCAATGATTTTGAAATTTACTAAGAATGTTTGCAGGTTTTAATTAAAATGGTAACAACATACCAGGTTTAAAAGTCAGGAGGTACTCAGACAAGTCCTGAGACTTCATGTTAGTCTTCACATGGCCCGTCCCGTTAGACCAAACCACACATCCTCTCCGCCAGTACATGTCAAACGACTGGATGTCTTCATCTGAAGTAAAGAGTTCAGTTTTCACAGGAGTCTTTCCTGCAAACTCCAAACTGTATATGGCCGTAGCTGTTGCATAGGCGACCTTAAAATCTGACAATGACAACAGATGAAAATATCATCAAGAGCCCACTCATCTTTAACTAAAATGCTAAACACAAGATGCGAAACAAACACACTTTCGCAAGATCCCCAAGACATGGGCAACGCTCCCTCAGGACACAGACAGGTGAACCCAGCAGCGCTCCTCTTGGAGGGCAAACACAGCTGACAGCCTGAGTCTTTACATGGTGCAAAACCTACATCACAGAAACACAATAAAACTCGGAGCCAATGATGTGGTGTAACCACTATAATAAAATCTACAGTAAATAATTTACCTTGTGGTTGCTGAAGCGCATGGTAGATGTTCAAGACAGGAAGCGAGGCTTTTAAAATGAATCCATATAGTGCATCAGAAGGCATATTTTGAGGAGCCTGCCAGAGTTTTCTCTCATCGGCCAAGTAAAACCAGCCATTAAACACGGCCAGGGTCTGAGCAGGACGTTCTTGAAAGAAATCCCAGAAGGTATGCCGTCCAGTGCCGTCAGTCTTGATGCTCTCAATTGACTGGAATATAAATTTAAACACACAATCAATTAACTTGACAATAAAATTCAGCTTTTTGACCAATGTCACCCACCGCTTTGTAAACGCTGATCCAGTACAGCCGTCGCGCTGCCACATCCAGTGTAAGACTCCTCGGCAGCTGTGCAGTGATGAAAACCAGTGTAGTCTGATTCAGACCATCCATTTCCATCCTCTCAATGGTTAGTTCATCGTTCGTTCCTTTATTAATCCAAAATATGAAACTACAGAACAGAAAAAAAAAACTGATATAACTGTGCTCCTCAAATGTGTGCCAATACAGTAAAAAGTAGTTTATACCTCTCAATTGGGCTGAGGACCATATCTCTTGGATCTATTTCTTTGGACATGACTGTGCCTACAGCACTGCCATCAGCTGCACCGGTGAAAATGGCTTTCAGGGTAACACTCGTCCAGTACAGCTGTCCGGTAAGCCAGTCGATGGCTAGACTGTGCAAACCAGACTGCCCTAAAAAGTGGAGAATGCATATGGTTTTAGTGTAGGCAAACATATTTGGTTCTCATGGATGTAGAACTCAACTGACCTGAATAAAGAAGCGTGCTCTTCCGGTTCAAAGCCTTGTAGATATTCCCATCTTTATCAGCCCAGTAGATGAAGTTTCTTTGGATATCGTAGGTCATGGCTATAGGGTCACTCTCACTTGCAAAGAGTGGCTCATAGACTCTGGTCTTCACATTCACGAAGCCAATCTGCCCCTTCCTGAAGGTCAATATCTTCGTCACAGCTCCTGGTAAAAACAGTTTGATGTTACTGGTTTTGGTTATACTTGATATTGATAGTAAAATCTGAAAATACATGCCGTAAGTTACCTTGAGCTTCACAAGAGACGTTGCCTATCGATTTGAAACCATTCTGGCACAGACACCGAAAAGACCCGGGGGTATTTGTGCACAAGTGCATGCAAGGACCCAAAGACTGGGTACACTCATTGACATCTAGAATAATAAATGAAGCAACAATTCTGAAGTCAAACTGATATAATATTTATATTACTACTGATATCAAGGGTTAATACTAATGGTATATTTGTAGCTAACAGTAGACTACACATTATATACCGTATCCTCCTTTAAGATTTAAATACTACATTTTTTTCTATTCCTATTATTATTCTGTAGCAATATGCCAAACACATTTAATGTGTTCCAATTTTAAAAATGAAGCGGCCTTTTATTTAATTGTGAATTATTTTAAGTGAATTATTGAAATATTTTCTGGAAAGCGCATAATTAGGTTGGACTTGGTACAGCTTTTGTTTACCTTAGCAACAAGTATGTTTTGTTTGCTTAATTTTATATGTAAACCATCTAGAGAACAGCATATGCTGCATATTTCAGAAATTATATGACTAGTATAGTAGTGCACAGTTCCAAACAGCCTGCTTAGAGGCAAAAGTGCTGCTACGGTACCTTCACAGTCAAGTCCATTTGCAGAAAGGGTCATCCCAGTAGGACAGGTGCACAAAGCTCCCCAAAGCTGGTCAACGCAAGTATGACTACAGCCACCATTCCCAATGTGACAACTTTTACCTGAGTCACATAAGGCATGAAAAGTGAATGAATTAAATATATGCCACATGATCAGTCAAACATAACATAACAAAAGCAAATAAAAAAAAATATATATAAAAAAATAATAAAAACGAAGGTCTATATGTACCACAAGAAAGAGGCTCATCTCTCTTATCTGAGCACTGAGCAATTCCATCACACCTCTGTCTCGAAGTTAGACATGTGCCATCAGGACAGCGGATGTTCATCTTGCCACAGGAACCTTTTTAAACAACCGGGCAATTAAATAACATGACTCCTAGACACAGTTGATAGATGTTTTGTGTAAATTTAAAAAGTGTGAGGGCCTCATTTCCCTTTTGGTAAGGTTAGTAGCATCTCACCACAGGTTTCTTCATCAGAGTTGTCACCGCAGTCGTTGACGTCATTGCAGAAAAGCTCTTTTGGGATGCAAATGCTGTTCTTGCACTTCCAGTCACCTGGCAGACACCCTAAACGCCTGCTACAGTCCCACTCATCTGAAGCATCAGGGCATTGGGGCCGGCCATCACAAACCCCCGAGCCAACAACACAACCCGAGCCATCTGCACACTCCAAATCTTCAAGCTGACACACTAACGACATAAAACATGCTTGTTTATTCATGTTTAACTTCCACAAGAATCAACCAGATGCAGTCGGATCAATTCAACAAGTGAGCATAAAGACAGACAACTTGACAAGAGCAGGTGGCGTCTGATACATACCGCAGTCCATCTCATCAGATCCATCCTGGCAGTCACTGACACCGTCACAGCGCCATCTGTGTGACACACACACTCCATCGTCACACTGCCACTGATTTCTGCTGCAGCCTCCGTGAACACCTGAAACATTCACAGCCGGCACTCACTTTACAGGCTTCTCACACGTATGAATTACACGATGACTCAATATACAATCTGAATACACTAATAACAATGATTAATTAAACACCAATATAAAAAAAGAGCAGATTTGTATTATTTGTGGCTGATTGACTGCTGAATTCTGAATTGAGTGAAAACAGTCATTGTTTCCAAGGCATTGAATCTCTATGAATGTGTGAAAACGGAACGCATGCTGACCCAAGCAGGAAAACAATTCAGAAACATTTTAGCAAAACAAAAACAAAAAAAAACAATTAATAAACATAATAATAATAATTATAATGATACATCAAACAAAAATGTTTGAACTCTGAATTAATGGTGTTGAAAATAAGTCTGTAAATGTGTGTTAAAATGCAATTTGCTCCAATATTACTCCAGACTTCATTGTCACATGATCCTTTACAAATCACATGAAACATTTCTGATTGTTTTCAAGGCTGATTCATATTTTGTGGGAACCATAATTGTGTTTTAAATTTTTTTGAAGGAGTAAAAAAACAAAAACAGCCTTTCCTAAAAAGAAAATACAAACAGTTTTGCAACAACATAAATGCCTATACATCACTCTTGACAATTTAATGCTGAATAACTTCATAATAGGTCATAACTGACACAAATAAACGAAGCAAAGAGTCATTGTTGCTACTAAAACATTATACATAAACTAATCAACTTCTGAATGACAACCTGGTTTTATGACTTGATATTAATAAGCCATACCAAAAAATGTGATATTAAAAATATATCAGAATAATTAGAAGAATTCATAAAAGATTATTGCAGTTTGAGAGGGTTTTTCAAACGAGCGTGACCAATCAACAGAAACACACATATTTGTGTAACTGGACATTTCTCTCAAAACTGAGACGCAGCTTTGCAACATCTAGTCACGGTTTCTCATTAATTAAAACTACTACGATCATTGTATTATATTCTTTTTTAAGATTCGGAGGGGTCTTAAAGGATCTTAAATACTATTACTGTCCGACCACTTCAATAAAAGTTTAAAAGGAGAATTACCTGAAAGTAAGGCAAACACCGCCGCGCAGCAGATTAAATGCCGCAGGTCCATCACACTCACACCTGTTTGAGCCACGCGCGCCCTCGGGCCAATCACAATCCTTTATAAGATCCCGCTGCGCGAGACCTGCTCAATCATGACGTCATGCAATCCATTGCTTATATCCACGTGTGCGTGTGTATATAAAATAATATTATAAAGATGATGAAAGTCAACAGTTATATTGTTTATAAACCATTTGGGGTGAAACCATGGGTGTCAAGGGATATATATTTAAATATATACAGTCACTCTAACCTTAAAACACAGATAATTACAAATGCTGTGTAACATTTAAACTGATAAAAAAGAGAAAGATTTCAACAAATGTCTGTATGATTTCATTTTAACATTTATTTCTCTAAAATAATTTAATGGTTCATTGATGAATAAAAGCATTATTTTACTTTAAAAAAATGTATAAACAAAAATACTGCTGACACACCAATATATCTGAGCATTATTATAAATGATCAATAATAACAACATTTGACAAAATAACTTTTCTTGGGACAAACAAACAAACAAACAATAAATAAATGCAAATCTGAGCATATTCTCTATTATTAAATCCTCGTCACTGCAGGATAAAAAGGAAACGGTCCACTTAAAAGAGTCATTCATAGACTATATTACAAACATAGAGTTTGTGGTTTAATTTTCAGTCAAGTTAATGGAAGTTAACGGACACAACTGGAATAATCGTTGGCAGATTTTCATGGTTCAGTTTTAATTGTAGCAGCCAAATATGAGCAAATCAGTCTAGTCAATGTTTTAGAAATATAGTGCGAAACATTGAGTTAAAATGTGATACAAACCAAATTTGTTTTGCCAAATTATGCAAAAAGGCATTGGCACAAAGATTAACTCCTGAACTGTTTCACAAATAGTTCAGGTTTTTAAAAACATTTCTAATATAAAATTGCTGACAATGCTTTAAAACTTCACATTAATGAAAAAATAATATTTACTAAGTAGTTGTAAATACGTAACCTAGTTTCCCCTTTTTCTCCAATGCCTTATTACATACGTAGGCTATATATGCCATAACAACATCGTGCATGACACCTTTAGTGCAAAACATGACTAAAACATATAAGTACTGCACTGTCCATTGTCAAAGAGCGATTAAAAAAATGTTATGGCGACATCTGGTGATAAAGAGCTGGTACTGCTTCGCCTACTTTATGTTGTCACTGGAATATGACCCGGGCTTTGTTTCGTCCTCAAATACATTACATAGTACATTAATTTATTAATACAAATGTATTTAGCACAGACCTTGACATAATTTATCGCTATGCTGATTTCCAAAGCCATGCATACTTCTTACTCTTTCGCCTAGTTCTCGACAAAACAGCGAACATCATCTATCTTTCGAAGCAGGCATAAAAAAACACTTGTTTTTAACATATTTCTGCGTGCACGCTTAATATTTTATAGCTGTCTTATCACTGCAACAACTGGTTAACAACACACGCTTATGGAATAGTCTTATTTTTGGAGCTGAATGGCGGATGAACACACACACAAACGTTACAATCTCATAGTAATGTTATTTAGAGGCAGTAACTCGCTCGCTATTTCCCACCCCGTTAAGTTCCAGTCTATTATGAAGTCAATAGATGGACAGCAACATTGACAAACCACTGCCTTCTTCCAGAACCTAAACATCACTGATTAGAAGACACCGTTTGATTAGCCAATAAAAATCGACTTTAGTTTGCATATTCAATTTTGAGCAAGACTGACGGTTACATAAGCCAATCGAAAGGAAGAGCATTTATGACGGGCTTCTCGTTTGTCCAATAGAAAGCTAGAGGGCGGGGCTTATGCAGAGCGCGTATCACGTTGCGTGCATTAAGGTTAGGTTGCGCGCGCTAGAGGCCGTCGTCTGCTGCTGTAATTCGGCTACAGTGGGAAGGAATATATTGTTTAAAATCGACTTTTACCCGCTCGCGAATAATCCGTTTCGCTCGGATTTTACGCTACTCCTTCCTTACAGAGAAGGCGGCTCGCTAAAAGGGTGAGTTGACGGGTAAACGAAAATATAACGGCTCGCAAACTCGTTTGAAAGCTGTTTATTTTTCTGTCAAAGAAAGTAGCGTAGGCTGCTAACGTAGCGGTTTACACAAAATCAATGGTCACACAAACTCACACATCGAGCATAAGCAGCCGCTTTTCGGCTTTTCGTTCGTGCACAGACGAAAGAGCTTATAAATCGGCGATTAATGTAAATATATTGATCCTGGGGTTTGTTATATTGTAGGCAGACCGGGACAGAGAGTCGATTAGCGGCCCATGCAGCCATAACGAGCCCGTGTTACACCATCAGACCGCTGGAGAAGGTAAAAATACTTTTTTTTTAATAATCTACCGATCGTTTTAGGTTTACAGATGAGACGATGACGGCTAGTGTATGCATGGTTGATTTTTATGCATGATTAGAATGATACCAGCAGTTAAACATTGCGATGTTTGTTTTGACCATGCAGTTTGCTAAATATCAAATTGTTTTGCTGAAAGAATACACACCTGCCTTATTGGCATCTAACGTTATGTATTTCTCATCTGAGCTGGCTGTGTGTCAAAACTCAGAGAGCTGCCTACCTAGAATAAATGCTTCCACAATCAAACATTCCAACACTGCAATTATGTGCAAGAAATTGTTCAACATTTCAAAAACGCACACTGTTTAGTGAACGTTCTAAGATATCCGGAAACGTTTAGGGTGTTCCAGAATCCACATTCGTTTGTATCTAAACTTATGGTTTATGATGCCACGAAACTTTAAACGTTCCTATACACCCCCCTTTACCAACCCACAATGATTGTAAGTGAACTGTTCGAATTGCCGTTCAGGGCGTGCATATTTATCTTAAGCTAACATCTGAATTTTATTCTCATTTTTAGTGAATTATTTAAAATTGCATTTACAACAACCTTTTCCTAATGGCTCATCAATTCATTTGAAAGAAATGGCATTCAGAGTAAGACTGTGTTGTAAGTCTAACCAAAGTGATCATGATGTTTTACTTCCACTTTTCTATGTTCACAACATGGCAATGTTTGCCTAGTTTCTCTGCATAGATTTTGTTGTTATGTGGAACCTCCTTTTAAATTAAATTATAAATCCTTTTAAATGAAAGATGGCCGTCTGTGTTATTACCTTTTCTTTGGTATAAAATTGTAGTTTCATAGAAATCCTTCGTTTGAGGAATAGAGTTGAGTCACTTTCAAAAGCTGAGCAGCTGAGACCAAAACCAGAGAAGCAGTTCTTGGTATAATGAGAAAAGCAATTTATAATGATTTCTGAAGGATCATGGGACACTGAAGACTGGAGTATTGATGCTAAAAATTCAGCGTTAATCACAGAATTTTTTTTTTTTTTTTTAAATATTAGACCAATCCCAAACTGTATATAAAAACAAATTAAAACTGTAATAAAAAAAATAAAATAATAATAAATAAAAATAAAACGATAGATCAGGATTTAAGTAATTATTAGGTAATAAAGCATCCAAATATCCAAAAATAAATACTACTACTACTACTACTAATAAAAAAGATTTACCAGCCCAGCTGTAGAACAGATAAAAAAAATACTACAAACATTAATCAAAATAATTCAACAGAACGGAGGTTTTTAGTATCATCTCTGAGTCTTTCTTTGGCTTTTCTTGATTTTTGCTTCTCTCCACTCAGGTAACTCCTCGCCCCCCTTTCCTCTCCTGTTTCCCAAGCTTCTCTGTCCCCTGCCCCTCATAATCAGCCCAGAGACCCTCTTCCTAAAGTCCAGTTAGGAACGTTGGGTCTGTTCCTCCCCATTCTCCCAGCCTCCATCTGTCTCTCTAACTCCACCTGCCCAGTAGGGGGCTGACTGCTTATTGGACACCCCAAAAACATGTCCTCCATCTTGCCTTTCACTCCGCCCGTGGTGAAGCGTCTGCTGGGCTGGAAGAAGTCTGCGAGCGGTTCGAGCGGAGCGGGAGGGGGCGGAGAGCAGAACGGCCAGGAGGAGAAATGGTGCGAGAAGGCCGTCAAAAGCCTGGTGAAGAAGCTGAAGAAGACGGGCCAGCTGGATGAGCTGGAGAAAGCCATCACCACACAGAACTGCAACACCAAGTGTGTCACCATTCCCAGGTACGCCGACGCGAAAAGCTCACCGCTTTCCTGCTTTTAGATCAGTGTCGTCTTCAATTTGTCACGCATTGAAATCAAAAACTTTGGGGAAAGAATGAAAATTGCTGTTTACTCATCCTCTTGTTGTTCAAGAAATGAGCAAGAAAAAAGAGAAAATCGGCAGTATTGTTAGTTTGCATAAGAACTAGTGGTTAAACGATTAGATATTGGCCTATGTTGTTGCACTCATGTCTTCATTCGTTTACTGTCTCTGTTTAACAGTACTGACTAATAAATGACACTAACACAGAGCGAAGTAAAGGCATACTTTGCTATGTCATGAAATGAACGTTATTTGAAAAACAACAACATTGAATTGCAGAATCAACAAAATCTAAAAAACATTATTTTACACCATTATTTTTCAAGTTTTTTTTTCCATTTTTAATTGCTATGATTAGGAAGTAGCAGTGTTGGAAAAAGTTTCACTTTAATGTAATGCATTACGATGTTGCATTGTGTTAATTAGTACCTTTTATGGAAAGTATTGCATTGTTACTTTGCGTTGCTTTGTCACGTGGGCTGGACTCCTTAAAAACCCCAAACCCCAAAGTCATATTTATGGCAAAAGTGAAATAATTAAGCTTCAGGGTCAAAGGAAGTGCCTCTGCGCCGGTGATTAAATTGGAAAAACTTATTTGAAAAAGTTACTTGGAAATAAAAAAAGTGATGCATTACTTTACTAGTTACGCAAATGTAATCGAATTAAGTAACTTGTGTCCCCTTCAACACGGGTAAGTAGTATGAAACGTAATGTGAAGTTCCACAATTATGCGTGAGGTTTTGCTTTTTTTTTTTTTTTTTGGGAACACCTTGAGGATGAGTAAGGATTGACTCCCTTTAAGATATGTAAAATTACAAGCCAATGGACTTTTTGTTAAAAGGCTTCATCTAATTATGATGCAAGTACTCAAAGGCTTTTATTTAATTTTGGAAGTGACCTTAGCCGTATCGTTGCGTCTGCTGCTTCGTGAGTGAAGGTAAAGGCATGACGCTGAGTTGCGTCTACCGGTGCGAAATATCAGCATTACTCTCCTTTGTTTCTTTAAGTGATTTCTGCTCCATCTGTCTCGACTTGAGTTAAGGTCATTCTGCACAGCTCCACATCACCTCCATCCTGAGCTCACGTAGGCTTCTCATGCTGTATGAATGTCTGCGCTATCAACCATCAGGCTGCTTTTATGCCATTCCTCATGACAAACGGTGGAATATCAGCGCTGCTATTTTAGGGAAATGCTAAGAGGAGAGGAAGATGGAGGAAGGGTCGTGTGCCCGAGCCACAACATATCAATAGTTTGAAACCAATAGGGCACAAGATAACACAAGGGTTGGGTGACGCGTCTAATACGTTCAATCTGTTTTTCAGCCATTTGGTGATATTTGAGAGAGATATATTTGTTTGCTATGAAATGGCTTTAAAGCACTTAAGTTTACAAAATAATTGATGTACAGAGCTTGTATAGAGCTTGTTAAAAAATGACTTTATATTTTTGCTTTTAAAAAAATAGAATGCACTTTTAATTCTGAGATGACTGAACCTGGATGGTTTCAAGAATTGTAGTCGCTGAGATAAATACGTCTCCAATTACGCTACCTGGAAAGCTACCTGAAAAACTCTGGTCAAGTGTACCTCGGAACAGAAGCTGATTTACCAAAAGCTGTAATGAGAAAAAGTTGATTAATAGAAGTGAATTGATGAATTAAATCTATTTATGGCATTCTTTTTGAATGAATCCTAATTTTACTGACTGGATGATGATCAGATCAGATCTCTGTGTGGAGCACTGGCTGTTGTCAGACAATATTACAATCAATGACAAAAATAATGTTAACTGATATTTCCAATTGACACGCTACCACAAAAGATAGAAATAACCCATTTTTTGTTGCTGAAAATACTAGTGGCCTGAGACTTTAGCACAGTACTAAATGTACGTACAAAATTTGTAGCCTAAAAATGATTCAGTTGAGCTGAGATGTTTAAACTGATTCAGAAATAACTAAATAAGGGGGGAAATCTGTTTTTTTCTCTCTCTCTCTCTCTCTTTAAACATCTCCGATCTACTAAATCATTATAAGTGTGTCATTTAACAAACCTCCCTCCACTATTTGAAAAATGGTGCAATAGTTATTGTGAAAATGCTGTGAGACTTGGCACCGTGCCTTAATGCTGGATGAGGTTCACTTATCAAAACCTCTTGGACTGTAAAGGCTGCAATAAATACAGGTTAAAATGACTTCCCTCTAGTTGAACAGACGAACATTAAAAATGGTGACCTTTCTCTGCCAACTACAGACTTGGATGCAGAGCTCCGGTCAGACCTTCAGAAATGTTTCCAAGTCATCCAGAGTGCTTTGTGTTCCCTCGAGAGTGGATTCTAAGGGTGGGAAACTTTGCTTCCAGCATGTGTTTTCTGCTGCTAATCTATTCTCTAACCTTGGAGGCTTGTGGGAATGGCTGGAGCAGTCGTTGTGTTTCATCGCTTGTCATGTTTGGTCATGACAACGTCAGAAGCCTCCCTCTCCAGCCTCCCTCAAATACCCGTGAACTAAAAGGCTCAGCTAGGCGTTTTCAATTTGAATTCGTTGTTTAAGAAAGAGTTTGTTTCATTTAGCTGTAAAACATGTCCAGTCGAGTGATGCAGTTTTTTGAGCCATTTTTTCATATGGCCAGGGAAGTCATGATTTCATGTAATTATTTATTGATTTTTAATGTACGGTTGAAATTAGTGGGTTCTTGTGTTATTTGGGTACCAATAATTGCCCAAACCTCTTAATGATTTAAACAAATTTTCATATTTTGGCAGATTCTCTTTGAACATGTTTAAGTTCCACTTTCTTTAGGGATGCACCATAATTTTGGCCACCAATCGGCCAAAAAACTGTTTTTGTCTAAAAGGCGACAACTGCCAAAAATGTTAATGTTGTTTTATTGGCTTTTTTATTTTTTTTTGTTCACCTCAGTTTGAATGAAAATAAATATAATTTTAAATATTATTTAAAGACGTTAATAATAATAATAATAAAAGCAATTTTAATGTAGGTTTTGGTCAAGTGCATCCAGAATTTATGTACAAAGCTTGCTGCAATTACTTGGCTAGTTAGCCACTTTTAATTTGGTTGTACTAGAGATTAAGGGATTCCTGTTTTTGTCGGGAAGTGAGTCAGAGATAAATCTGAAATGGCCCAGAACCTCAAAACTAAAATCACTTAAGCACATGATGTGTTTTTACGATAAGTGTACTATAACTAGAATTTTGAAGTTGACAGTTGCACAGACAGAATTGAATAATTTATCATGTGCTTTTAAAAAGAAACTTTTAGGACAATTTTTGTGCCAGAGTCATGATTAAACCGCCCTGTTGCCCTCCCTAAGGGATATTTATCCAGTAACAGTACGTTGCCGGCTCAATCAGTTGTGTATAATCTTGAATTAAAATCAGGAGGTGCATTGTTCACTTGTTCTGCTTGGGAAATCAGTCTCGAAATCTTCCAAACGGATCCAGCTGTATGCTGCGAGTCTCATTTGCACAAAACCAGTGCAATCGGAAGACTCCCATACACACACATCCAGAACTAAACCACATTTTGGCTGACGTTTAGCCCTTTTCATTAGTTGTTACGCATGTCTTCTTTAAAGGAAAAACAAACCCGTATCTGTCTGGACCTCACTTCCTGTTGAAGATCTCGGCAGGCTGTATTATCAGCACAGGTCTTTTGTGTAGAAGTGCTGATAGTGTATCTGCAAGATGCCTTTAGTGAGTGCAAGAATGTGAAGAGGGTTTCTCGTGAGGACAGAGTCGACCGGCGCTGTTATTTTTTTTTTTTCAAGTCTATTGATTGTAACCTGAAGACATTGTTGTCTGTCTGGCTTTCCATACTATAATTAAGACCCAGCTGGATTCATAAATGATGTTAGAATTGAGGAAAAATAACCTCCTGCCAGTGTTTTCTTGATAAAAGCTCAGACCAGAGTTTACTTGAAGTGCTATTTTTATGTAAAGTGCTACGCTTTAGTCTCTGTATTATGGGAAATAACAAAATGCAAATCAATACTACTGAAATTAAGAGGAAGAGACTATCAGGTTAGCCATTTAAATAAAAACATACCAATGTCAAGAGTAGGCAAATCATTTTACAATGTGGATTTATGAAGCCTTTGAAAAGGTCCTCTTAAATTGCTTGTTCAGACGTCTTTCATTGAATTAAGATGTTGCCCATTTGGCTCCTGTTCAAATGGCAGCCTGAAACGGGACACTCATTGACTGTTCGTTTGCAGGAATCATCCCGAGATTTGACACATGGTCTCCTTTGTGATGCCTTTTTTAAAATCTGGCCTGTGGTCCGTTTTGAAACTCGGAACCACACGAGTTTTATCTCCAGCCAAGTGTAGTATAAGCCGGAGTGAGGGAAGACGGTGGCCGGCAGATGGACTCTCAGTGGTTTAGTGGGGAAGGGGTCTTCACACACCAGGATACAAGGGTTAATTCCCTCCAAAAGTGTGTCATCTGTCTGGGATGTGGATGCCCAGTCATGCTGGTGTGAGATCCAGGACTTTCAACTAGATTTGGGGTGTTTTAAATTGCTTATGAGCATCCGCCTTGAACATACGATGGACCGATGGAAGTTAGCTGTAATAATACTGTCAGTAAACCAATGCATTTTGGGTGCAAATGTTGTGTTTTGTTATATTATTTAATATTTTGACTAAAATGGTCTAATATTGATTGGATTACTGCTTATGGTTCATAATAGGTTTGTGAATTATCATTATCATGCTTGATTGCACGTCTGTTAATATCACACAGTGATCTGCCATCTGCTCTATTGTTAATTGAGGGTTAATACCGAATTGTGTGTGTGTTTTAAGAGTATTGGGCAACTCTTCATCTACTGGTGTTGAAACTGAAGTCCCCATCCCCCTGAAAACGGGTCATGTGAGTTTATGTAAACTCACTGTAGTTTCACTTCTTTTAATGGTTTCTCATATACATTCACTTTGCCCGCTCTTTCTTTCTTTTTTCCTCTTTACTGTGCCTGGCATTTCACTTTTAGTAAAGCTCAAACAGAGACTTAAAAGAAAACGTATCCATTAATGGCTAATATTGGAACCTTTTTTTTTTGGATAAATTGATATTGTAGATTTTATTCAATGAGAAACTTCAAGTATGCACAATTAAAAGGAAAAATACTTTACTATAAACTGTTAAGATGCATATATTGTAGCATTTAAATTATTAAAACAATTTTAGAGTTTAGTGATTTATTTAATCTATTCAGATTTAAAGTCACCGTGTGGAATTTTATAAAAAAAAAAAAAAAATAAAAAAAATTCTTTAATTTGCTTTTAATGTTCTGCAAATTCAGCTCATCGGCTTTTTAAAATGTCATCTCCTTTTGTCGCTGACTAAGTGTCTATTGATCAGGTTCTCTGAGCATCATGAAATCTTAATTTCCTGAAGGAATAAGACACGTTATACTCTGAGCAAGCTTCGCACAATATCTCGGGTGACATTGTTACATCAGGGTCGGTCTCATTAACTTTTGACATCAGGTAGCTGCGAGTGTACAGGTCGAGGGTTAGCGATACACACAACGCTCGTGTAACCTGCTCTAATGTTAATGTGCTCCTCAAGGGTTGTCTTTCTTAATCCTTTTGTCGTCTTAAGTGTTTCAGTGTTGGTTAGTTTGTTGTATAAATGCTTGTTCCTAGTGTTGGGATGTCTGCTTTAAGCTTCAAGACACAGACACAATAAATTGTAAAGTTCTGAAGTTAATTAGTGAAAGGGTTAGTTGAACCAAAATTAAATGAAAATCATAATTTACTCTACATCTTGTCATTCTAAACCAATAAGACTGTTCATTTTCTAAAAACGTATGAAGATACTTTCAAGGAAAGCTGAGATCTTTCCCTCCCTCCTATTGAATGTTCACAAAACCAGAGCTCTAATACTTCATGAAGTGGAGTACAAGACTTTATAAGACTAATCAATGTGATTTGAGTAGTTTAAGCAAGTTATTTTGCATAATCTAGAAACCGAACCGCCAGCCTGTATGCAGTTTGTGCAGTGCTTATGCGTTTGGACCTCAAAGTGTGCTTGCAAAATGCAAAAACCTCTGTCCACATGCAAAACTCAAATCACTTAACAAAAAATGAAGACGAACTCGATCAATGATAGAGTTCATCTTCGGACTAGAGATGGGCGATGTTGACTAATTTGGCATCGTATGATGTCTAATGTGAAACATCGTGATGGACGATGGCTTCGTCGTAGGCGGCGGTTGTTGGGGGGTTGTTTAGTTGTAACTAAAACACCAAGCCCCGCCCCACGACTGACAAAAATAACAGTGTTCGCGCGAGCAGGTGAG
>JAUCMU010000002.1:2247944-2264981 GCA_032275025.1 Enteromius treurensis
TTCATCTTTCAGAAGGGCATATAAAACAAATTTACTCTCACAGGATACAGCGTCTTCTTGACATGATGTAATCCACACGGAAATTGTACTGTGGGCGGGCAAGTTGCTCGCGACGTAGAACGTGGGTGGACATTATGCAAATATGTTACTTAGTGACGTGGATCCGTAACAAAAAACATTTCAAATTGCTGATGACTCTTTTTTGATAGACAATAACTTTATTTATCGTGAACTGTCGGCGGCACAACTTTGCAGGTCTATGTTCACAAAAAGCTACATGACACACTGCATGAAATATAATATTTGAAAAGGCATTATAGGGGCACTTTAACAGTCTGACACACAATGACAAAACAGAGTAACATATAAAGGGAGAAGAGAACTAAATGAACAAGAAACAGGTGAAAGGCAGGAGAGCAAGCGATCAGAAATCAAGGGAGGGGCGGAGACAGAGCAGGGCAAAGAAAACAATGAGCATGTGGAGAAGTGGCACAACAAAGTCAAAAACACAACACTGGCGACAGCAGAAAACCGGTGATCAACGTCCAGACCCAACAGATGCGGCATCATGTTATGGTAAGGGACATAACATTTCTGTCAGATGCTTGCAGTATTCGGCCAATCACAATGCAGTGGATAGCTGTGCAATCAGAGCACACCTTGCTTTTTAAGACGTTGAGCTTTTTACAAATCTATCCATTTCAGGAGGTGGGGCTTAGAGGAGAAACAATAATGTACATTACTGTATGTGAAAAAAGAACATTTTTGTGCAAAATATAAACTTGAAAATTGGAGAAAAAAACGTTTTAATTGTGACTTTATTTAAACAGTTGTGAGTTATAAAGTAAGAATTTTGAGATATAAAATCACATCTTTATATGCTGGCAATTGCAAGTTTATATCTCACAATTCTGAGTTTCGATAACACAATTCTGAGAAAAATAGTAAGATTAATAATCAAAATAATTTTTTATTCAGTGGTGGAAAAAGGCTTCCTAATTAGATGAGATTGATCATGTGAACGTCTTTGTACAAATGGTCAAATTGCATTTTCTTTTTTATCCAAGTCCACTTCAATGCTTCTTAAAAAAGAGGACAAATTAAATGCAAATGTTTCATTTATGATTTCACTTAAATAGTAATGCATGTAATTTTTGCAATAAATATGTAGGAAATTGGAAAAGTACAGACCCTCAACATCATTCTCATTTGCGTAATTGTGTAGACCTTTTAAGTCCGCCATCCCAGCAATACAAAAATGTGTGCGTTCACCCGTGTCCCGCTATAACCCAGAAGGCGTTCTCACCTGCGATCTCTTGTCATTGAGTGTCCGTTTTCCTCCCACTGATCAATGCTAATTGTCATTTGAGCATTTATTCTGGGCTGTTAACTCACCCTCGCCTTGCTCTTGGCCCCTCCAATTTGTAAGGTCCTGTTTAAAGTAGTTTATAGGTCCGTTTGACTGGGAGACCTGGAGGGCAGGAGCTTAATGAATCTGTCACAGGCCGCTCTGACTGACACGACAGGCTAAGTGATACATGCGATTGCGATTGACTCCCTAATTACTGCAGCGGTGATGTCTAGAAGGACGCCAGGACCAGAGGTTAATAGTGCTGGACAGCTCTCTCTCTTTCTCTTTTCTCTCTCTCTCTCGCTCTCTTGTTCTGCCGATAGCAGCCATGGCGCCTGTCAAGGCCACGGTTCAGACCTGATCAATCAGAACGCAACTGGCCTGATCGAATCCCGGTGACTGACAGCTGGCTCTATTGCCATTTTATTTCCTTTACTTAGACGTTGTAAATAGTTTGATTAGCTTGGACAAATTCAATAAGCTAGCTGCAATAAATCCCTTTGTTTTGCTGGTAAACATTTACCTCACACGTAATTTAAGCTTTGAATAATCGCTTTGCCTTAACACCGGTACAGGGGAAAGGTTAAGTACTTTTCAGGCCAGCTGAGAAAAGCTTGTTCACACAAAGCGCCATACTGTAGCTATGAAGATAACTATTTTAGTGTAAAGTTAATGCAAAATAACATGCAGTTTATTACAATCACTTACTGCAGTTTTGATGTCTGCTGCTGGATTCTGATGGACCCTTTGCACAAGACATATTTAACGGTCATCAGCAACGTTTTTCATGTTTTTACTTAAAAAATAAAGTAGGTACAGTTATAACACAATATTTTGTCTATGGGAGGGACGGTAAATTTGACATCATTCTCTCTTCTGACTGCCATTATCAGTTTTTCTCATTTTTTTCATTTTATTGAAAGTCATGAAAAAGTGATCATACTTGAGTGAACAGGAAAGCCAAAAATAGATCTGTGTTACTCTCTCATTCAGTTCTTTTCAAGATATCCCAACTTACGACATCCACTGCTGAGTAAACCAGAAATGTGAAAAACATCCATTGGCTGTTAATGTTTTTATTGTTAATTAGCTGGGGAAAATATGTCTTGAAGTTTTTAATAATATTGTTCTTCTCTGCCATTGTTGTAGTTACATGGTCAACTTCCCTATGTTCATATTGGAAGAATTATTTATACTAGTTATCGTACTAGTTGTATACTAGTTATCGCAGTCTGTGACGGCGCACGTGGCTGTGAATGCGGACCGGAGTCCGCGGAGATGTGCGTAGTCGGATAAACGGGCTCTGCGGTTTGGCGATACAGCGACTCATGGTGCTCTTTCTCCATGGGCTCGAACCCAACCCAGGCAGGAAAACAAAGCTACCTCTCAGCTCATCCCCAAGGTGTCTGGGAGGTCCACACCATGGTGGTAGCTTGAACCTATGCGAAATGCCGCGATGAGTGCCTCGTCGCCAAAGCTCGTTCCACGGGCAGGCTCATAGAACTCCACGGCGAAATCCCAGAAGTTAGGGTCTCTTAAGACTAAGGAGCTGAAGCCCGCAGCAAATGCCATCTCCACTGAAATGGTCAGTTGTTCTGTAACGGTTAGCTGCGGCAGTCGCAATCTCGCTTCCCAGCAGGGAAGGAGTCATGGAGACAAGAAATCCAATGAACAAGAAACATGTAATCAATAACACAGGATACAAAAAAGCTGGTGAACATGCAGAGATCAATGCAGACATTTAACAATCAACGAAAGTTTAACAACTGACACTGAATGAGAGACAGAGCATGGTACATATACACAGACTAATCAAGACATAATACGGGACACCTGGAGGACACAGCTGGAGGGGAATGAACACTGATGAGAGGGGCGGAGTTACAGGTAGAACAAAACAGGTGGCAGAACCAAAACAAAAACAAAGAAGCACATGGATGACACATGACACCACATGACATGCTTTTTGTATATTTTATTTAATTATTACTGTAGCATTGCATGATTAAAAAACTTTTTTTCATTTATTTCAACAACAAAGCAGGAAAATAAATGCTTTAATAAACAATATGCTCTCATTTGTTCCTTTGGAAATATTGTATTCATTGTTTTTTTTTGTTTAAATTTCTTTTTAAGTTTGTCTGGACCTGGAATCATTTTAGCTGTGTTGCTGTCTATGAAGGTTCGGAGAGCTCCCCAATTTTATCAAAAATATGATTTTTTGTTCAGAAGATGAAGGAAAGTCCTAAGGGTTTCTGCAACATGAGGGTGAGTAATTAACGATAGAATTTTCATTTTGGGCTGAACTAACCCTTTAAGACCCCGTAATAGTGTTTTCCATATTTATTTGTTGTATTTAGAGTAAATGCATCGGTTCAGTGTCACTCTTACACTGCTTCTTCATCGTTAAAGTGCCAGCACCTTAGTACCTTTAAAAACTTTAATATAGTTTATTAGCTTGGAAAATGTAAACTTTTTTATATAGCAGCCTGATTGTTGTTTAACTACATTAAATTGTAAGTTTTTTTTAAAGTAATTTCCCGATATGCGGCTCAAGTGAAACATAAAAAAAAAAATTAGCATGCTGTGGTTAATATGATTTAGCTTATTTGTTTGGAAGAGAAGTGGTCAATGTGGAGCTGAAGTAAATAAAATGGTAAGCTATTAAGCTGTAATATGCTCAGGTTTATTAAATGCAGGAACACAATACTCTTTCATTACCTTTTTCTTAGCCATACTTCATTTTTATGAGTTTGCTGTGGGCCTAACTGCCGATTGATAAATCTACGTGTCAGTTGTGCGGTTAAGGACAAAAGCGTTGCACCTCATTGTAGTTTAGTTAATCATAGAAACAGCTCACCCTGGGTTCAATATGAATGGGACGTTCCCTCTGAAGTTATCTCTGTTGAAGTGCACATGTCATCTTCGGACAGAATAGAGGACAGAGGATGAATGAGGACAAATGTAATCGAAATTTGGGGGTTATGACAATTTTATTTTATTATACATAGAATAGAAAACCATTATTAACATTTTTATTAATATTTTTAGTGATACCATAATATGCATCAATATTACCCTGCATAACTCTAATGCAGTAAACTCTACTGGATTCAAAGCGATCTAAGATCTGAGATCAGTTTATATGGATCTAAGTAGGCCATACTAACATGCTGCACAGGGAGCTGATAGACTTTACTTGTGAATACCACTGAGGAAGACAAATAATTAATCAGTTTTTCCCGATCCTAACCGTTACAGTTTTTCAATAGCCTGAGGCCGCAAAATGCGATTAGCAAAAGCGGGTTAGAACCCTAAAAGAGCAGAAAATGCTGGCATTATAATTGAACAAACATAGATGCCCCAGATAATGTGTGCCAGGCATTGTCATAAGGGACTTAACAATGAAGGAAACAAGATGTTAATATGCCACAAAACATCCAACAACTGACGTGAGGATGTCTAGAAATAACTGTTGTAAAGTTAGGCCTCAAAATCAGGGCAGTTTTGGATTATAAAGTACAGTAGCAGCACAGCCTGTTTAGCTGCTATTTATTTGTGTTGAAAACCATACTGAAAGTATTTTAAACACACTATCAAAAGGTATTAAATAAACTATCAATCCATGTTTTTTAACAGTTTTGATGATGTCAATAATCTAGAAGCCTCAGAAATTATACAGTAGGATTTTTAAGGTTAAAAGGACACACTGACTCAACCTCACATTGCTTGTATTATTTTTTTCTTCTATGGAAAACAATAGGAAACGTACAGGTATGAAGCGTATTAATGTTCCTATAAAGTGAAGGTGATCCTTGACAGGATCTGACTACTTAAGATCAATTATTACAGACCATTAGCATGATTTCTGCTCTCTCTCACTCTGTCACTCTCAATCTCCATAAAAGATGACCAAAAAAAAGAAACAATTATCATAGTCCTAGTGACTAGTGTGCTACGTTCCAAATTTTCTAAAACCTTAGCTTTGTATGCTGGTCTACTTTATATCTTTACAGCATTCAGAATTTGTGTGTTTTTTTGTTGTTGTTTTTTTTCTTCACTATATTGTTTATTTCAACATCTCATGGCAATTCGTACATATTCTACGAGTTGGCAAATTCATGCTAATTCATACAAATTTCTACGACCTCTCTCTTGTCGAAACCCCAGTGACGAGTAGGTTTAGGGGCAGGGGTTAGGTGTAGGTCATTCATTCAAATTCAGACGAATTGGCAACTCATTATATGCGTATGATTTCACGAAAATCATATGAACTCTTATGAGCGAGGTCCTACGAATCTGGATGAATTAGCCACCTCGTAAGATGTACGACTTGCCGTGAGATTGGGCTTGTTTATTTATGTATACTAACTAAATTCAAGTGTTTACTAAGTGGCAACACCATAACTTACCGTAAAGAAAGTTTAGCTGATTTAAAAACAAGCTAGTGTGACTTTTCCAGTTAAAAGTATTTTCCATTAAAAATATTTCAAATTTCAATATTTCGAAAAATAATTCATTTTAGTGAATCAATTCGTTGATGAGTTAAGAAATATTTGTTCTTTGCATCTGTTACTCAGGAAGGTGAACTAATTCTTTATGTGTCTTGTAATTTATCTTTGGCTAAATTCAATATGTGAACGAGTTATGGATATTGAAAACATAACATATTAACCCCATTCAAACAAAACAAAATCAAGTTGTGAGTATGGCTGAGGTTGCGCATGATATACATAGGCAAAACATTTTGTATTTCTTATCAGGGGAAACCTGAACTAACTAAACTATCAAATTCACTGATTCAAAATGTGTCAGATTCACTGATTCATTTTGTTTTCTCTTGAGTTGTTTTATTTTATGTATATTTAACTGTCCTTTGTTACTGTTATTATCTAAAAATAACTAAACATATTTTGTTGTATTGATTGTTTTTACTATAAAATTAATACAAAACATCAGAATTTGATGTTGTCAGCGTAATTTGTTGTTCATGAACCAGATAAATACTCCAAATGCAGAATAGTCTTACATTTTTAAATGGCTTCATTGTTATTTGCTGACTACTTTTAAAACTACAGTTACAGTATTAAAGTACAGTAGATTCCCCAGCACTGATGGATATTTGGCTTTTTCCCATCAGGGCAGAGAGAGGGAGAGAGAAAGTAAGGCCAGCTTGCTGTTAGGGGTGCTGATTTATTAGACACTATGAGTTGCCAGATCCATGACCCCTAGACGGGATGCCGCCTGCTGGCCCCTGGCTGCCCCTCCCTGACTAAAGCTCCCGGCTGCCCATCACTCGCAGGGATATGAGTTGCAACGGCGACTGGGGGCCCTTGTCCTTGAGTTTATGGGCTCTGAGTTGTCAAAAGGAGCCGGCTATAGTGAGCCTCCAAAATCAATTTCAATCAGCATGGAGCGTAATATTATCAAATGTCAAGTGCGACCAGGTTCTGTTCTTTGAAAATGATCCTTGACAGCCTTTTGGTGACTTAATTAAGTGCACAAGAAAAAAAAAAGTAGGTGGAGGTGGGAGGGGTGGGTGGAAAAAAATCAAAATATCTCAATCACCTCGTCTTTTTTTGAGCTTGACTGGTTGTATTGACATCTTGCAGAATGATTGCCTCTGTGGGGAACGTACACAGAGAAACGAAAGGGGCGGAAGGGGGAGGACGGTGGTTTATTGATGGGGTCTTCATCGGCCCTGGCTTTTCCTGATATTGAAATGATTCCCGTCCAAATAAATCATGTTTCGATTTGTTTGTAATTGCAGCCAATCGATAGCGGTCCCAGGACAGATACTTGAGGAGCACCGTTATCCTACCGCAGGGGAATTAATGTCCAGAGAGGTTTGGGAAGAGACCAAAAGCCTTTGATTGCTTTAATAACTAAACCCAGGCATGTTTTACATACATTGATGAGGGGAACACGTCAGAACAAAAGGCAAAGGGAAATGTAAAGTGAGTTGTACAAGCGGTCGGGTCAGTCTAGTAAAAGGCACATAAGCGTGACAGAACCAATGACAGACCTGCATGTCCATGAAGAACTGCCAAGTGCAGTAATTGACTCAGTGGCTGTCACACGTTGTTACGTTGTTATACTTGAGCGTGAGAAGTGTCAGATACAGTCGGGGGCTGAAAGGTTAAATAGGTAGTTACACAGGTTGCGCTCGGCAAACACAAAACAGAGAGTTCTGTGTGGAATAACAGACCCTTTCTTTTCCCAAAGGACTCCGTTGTCCTTTAAAAACTCTGTCCTATGTCGGTTCAACAGAATACATAAATTAGGGTACTTTTAGTAAAATCACATTTTTAAGAAAGTTTTAAAGGAATTGTTGACCCAAAAAATTAAAATGTACTTACCCCTCAGGTCATCAGAAATATAGATGAGTTTGTTTCTTCAGCAGATTTTGAAAAATGTAGCATTCTATCACTCGCTCACAAATGGATCCTCATTCGGGAAATCGATTTTTATTTACATTTTTTATAAACACACATTTTAGCTTCAATGGATGTTAATCAGTCCAAAACAGTTACAAATATGTTGGTGGATTTTATCACTAGAGGATGCTTCATTATTGATTAGGGACTCATGTTTTGACCAGAAGTAATGGTTTACAGTCAAAATGCATTAATCTTTAATTTGTTTCTTACAAATGTTCAGCTTTTCACTTCACAAGATGTTTACTGTTGAACTGGAGTGGTGTGGATTATCATTTCGAAGGGACCCATTCACTGCTGGTGAGCAAGTGATGGAATGGTGTGTTTCTGCAAATCTGATGAAGAAACAAACTCGGAGAACCTGAGGGTGAGTACATTTTCAGCAGATTTTCAATTTATGGTAAACTAGTCCAAGTGTTGGGAAACTTATTTAAAGTCAGGATAATGTACAGGAATGTTTTTACACGGAATGAACAGATAAGCTTGTACAGTAGTGCATCTTAATTTATGTACATAAAATATAAAAAAAATAAATTAAGTTAAATTAAACTGTGGCCACATATTCAAACAGTACTGTATGCTTAGTATGTCAATAAAAAGAGATCTATGTTAGCATGGCTGAGGTGAAATATGGATTATTCTCCATGCAGATGAATTGATCACTTCCATTTTACGGCAAAAGCTGCTGGTTATGAATATGATCATAGATTTCCCCAATAAATGACTCCCATCAAAGTGACTTGAAATATAGCTGTCCAGCGATATATGCTGTTAACAATTATTAACTGAGTGAACAATATTAGATCTAAATAAAGAAGATTACTATTGCTCTCTGGAGATGGCTTTCCAATCTAAAACAGCATGATTATTTTGTGCGTGATTTTTAGCTTGGTTAAGATAAATTTAGATCTGCTTTGGATTTCTAATCTAGTTTTTATTATTATTATTAAATTTCAAAGGCAGACAATTAAAGTGCAAATAAAGAATTATCTTTGCAAATAAAGCAGCCGACAAATGGAAAGAAAAACAATCGATACTGTTAAAAATGAGATGTGAGGTTTGTTGAGCAATACATTTTTTCTTGCAAACCATCCTAGCCATGCTTAAATAAACACAGAACAATGAGAGTCTAAAAATAAAAGTTTATGCCCATTGAGTGGTTTACATTATTGCAGATCCTTAACAGCAAGACTAGTGATCAACATATTATGACTACTTAAGATCAATTATTACTGACCATTAGCGTGAGAGTGATTATTTCTTGTGGTCTGAATGTCTGAGTATGTTCAGAATGTATACTAGTGTACTACATACTGTAAAAAAGTATTTATTTAATACATGCTAAACATGTTTTGAACGACTATTCTTAATTAAACATATATTTTAGTATATTGAAAATACATTTCAGCTATCAGTTTCAACTTTCATGTACCAAATTATATTTTTAAATGTATTTCAAAATACATTTACAAAGGCACAGTACTGTACATTTAAGTTAAATGCAAATGGGAATAGTGTAGAAGATAAAATATAATAATATATTTATATAATTGTCCTTGCAGATTTTTTTTCAAGTGTGTTATTTGTTCACACTCGTTATAGACAACAAATAATGGTTTCCTTCAATAAAAAAAACATACAAAACAATATGACATATAAGAAAGAATTTTCTTAAGCTGAAATATACGATAGAAAAATGTATATATGTGTATATACTGTATATATTTTAAGAAATATATACATTTAGATCACACACACATCATTTTATTATCATTATTTGTTTGTTTTTTGCCAAAAATATATTTCCTTTTTCCTTTTCAAAGACATGTAAATATATATATATAGTATGGCAATTCTTTTTAAATTGTATTTATTTATTTTCATTCAAGACTCATTCAACGAAGGAGGATGTGATAGTATGCTATTTGAAATACATCCTGTAAAATGTCTTAAACAGAGACCCAAGATTGTGTGTTCTCGCACTTTGGTCTTGAGGGTAATTTTGAGTTTGTCTCATATTTCATATTTGCTGTTATACTGTGTGTGTGTGTGTGTGTGATGATCGAGTGATAGTGTTTGTGTGTATCTTGCCCCACACCCAGGGGTGCTCTGTGTAAATAAGCGTGTTCGCTTTCCCAGAGGCAAACCAAAACACACATATATCACCCGCTGCTTTAGGTCATCTCCAGAGAGCGAGTTTACAGTTGCCCTGCTCGCCCACAGCCATCATTTACTGAGTCCTGTTCCGAGTGTGTTTCGGACATGTAACACTAGCCCGTCACACACATATACAACCCAAAGACAAACCTGTAGCCAGGAGTGTGATGTGTTCAGATAGCTATGGAGAGATTTATTTGTTGTATGCTTTTGTTACGCATTTCAGGTGGCAGAATGCAGCGAGGGAAGTGGGTCTGTGACTGGCTTTGCTACTAGTTTATCTATCTTTCTTCTGGAAAGAATTTTCTTTCTTCTGTTTTTAAGCGTTAAGGTTTTTTAACTCTTAGTTAAAAAACCTAAAGGCTCAAATGACACGAAAGGAACAGTCTAATAATAGTTTACTCACCCTCAGGTCATCCAAGATGAGTTTGTTTCTTCTTCACATTTGCAGAAATGTACTGTAGCTTTACATCACTTGCTCAGCAATCAATCCTCTACAGAGTCCAAACAGCTGATAAAAACATCTCAATCTATCCAGTGCATCAATTAACGTCTTGTGAAGAGAAAAGCTAACACATCCAAAATTCATGTATTTTGACTGTAAACCATACCTTCTGGTCAAAATACAAGTCCATAATCAACAATGACGCTTCCAACAAATTTTATTCTGCATTCTCTCACTCGTGTATCTGTGATGGATGCGTATGATGAAGAATTTGGCCAAAACACAGTACCTTTGAAGGTAACATCATTTGTTTAGATCAGCCTTCACATGATGAGGACATATACTGTTTGATAGATATGCTGTTCACTAGGTTTTGGATCTGCTGTGTTGTGTTCTTTGTGGCAGTATTGTGATGCCATGATTGAAACTCCTTTCACAAGAGTGTCATGCTCATCTTTCTGGTTCACACACTGTTCCTCCTCCTGCATCCAGACACCATTTTGTTTGATCAGCTGCTGAGCCATTCATACACATGATACTGAAGCTACAGCAACACACAATATCTCACGTTCATGGTGAAGAGGTTCATACAGAAACAAGGCATTTGGGATAAAGATGTTAGCCAGTCAAAAAAAGTGTCATTTATATATTAAAATCTTAAAGAAACAAAACAGAAAGGAGTAAAATACTTATGTTAAATCAAATTGTTGTTAATGCCAGCCCGATTTCATGACAATTCATACATATTTTAAAAGGTGGCTAATTCGTACGACCTCACTTGTACTAATTCACAAGATTTTTGCTAAATAGTACATATTTTACGAGTTGCCAATTTGTATGAATGTGTACGAATTACCTACTGTACACCTAACCCCACTCCTAAACCTACCCATCACTGGTTTTAGAGAAATCGTACAAAATTGTATGAGTGAGGTCATACGAATTTGCACGAATAAGCCACCTCGTAAAATACGTATGAATTGGTCATGAGACTGTGTTGTTAATTCGTGAAGCTTTATGAAACTTTTTTTGAAAAGTTTTTAAAGGAAACCACGAGGTGGCTAATTCATAGAAATTCACACAACTTCACTCATACGTACTCATTTTGTACAATTTGTCTAAAACTCCATGACGGGTACGTTTAGGGGCGGGGTTTCAAATTCATATGAATTGGCAACAATTGGTCAAATCTGTACGATTTAGTAAAACAAATATGAATTCGAATGAGTGAGGTCGTACAAATTTGCATGAGTTAGCCATCTAGTAAAAAATGAACGAATTGCTGTCAGACTGGGCTGAATATAACTTCGCAATTTTTCCCTCAAAATTCAAAAAGTTTATATCTCACAATTTTGAGAAAATGCACACACACTCACACACACACTCACACACAGACACAAAGGTCAGTATTGTGAGATAAACATTTAAATGTTCTTTTTTTTTTTTTATCCAGTGGCAGAAGCGCTGTATTATTCATGCCAGGCCAGTAGTTGGCGATGTCCCTTTGTAAAGAAACACTACGCATCTGCGCACATTATAGACCGAGCACAAGATATACACAACGTTTTCAATTTGCAGTTTTGTCATTTAGATGGTAATGGTATTGTTTATAAAAAAAAACTTGTGCTTTAAAACTTGTTTGCAAAAGTTTGTGTTTTCAATATCTTTCAGGGCCCAAAAAGTTACGTAAATAAACGCCCAACATGAGTAAGAATTCAGTTTTTGTTGGAAAGCGGTGTTGTTTAAACACCCCCTAAGTGGACTTCAAGTACAAAACAATACACAAGAATGCTTCACAAGAAATTGCAATGAAAAAAAAAAAAGAAGAACCAAAGTCTGTTTAATTACAGAAGTAAATGGATGTTTACAGGAAAGTGATGGTTTATTCCATTTGCAAAGTGTATTTAAAGTGGCTAAAGAGGCGACTTGTGGACAGACTGATGGTGTGTGCTGTAAAACACGTGAAACACTAGACAGAACGCCTGGTGTTACCCATAATGCATTTTAATGCATGTTTACACTGTTTACCGTATTCCTTTGGTGATGAATATGCTTTATATGAAAACATCCTGACTTTTTAGGGATGTGTAACAGACCTGGTCATTTAGACTTGATCGTCTTTTCATTAAAAGTCTTCATATGCTCCAGTTATTCTTCTATGGATTTGACTCTAACACACATGAGAACTCACCATCCATTTAGATACTTACCACTCCTTATGCACTCCACATAACAATCACTAAACACACACACACACACACAGAGAGACTAACCGAAAGGCCCTAATGGATTAGAGACTGCATTATCCTGTTCGTCTGTGCTTAAAAATTCATCAGGCCATTAGCCAGGGCCTCTTGGTGCTGTTTGCTATTGTCCAAAGGGTTAATTATCAATAGTGGGAGCCAAATCTCTTAGATTTGGAGTTTTAAAGACTGACATACTCATATTAACGAGTAATGTGTTATTTTACAATTCAGGACATTACATTGTGGAGATGTTATTAATTTAAGCTACATGATTTGAGCTGATTTTGGCCTGATTAGATGCTGTCTTATTCATGTAAATGATTAAATTAGAAGAAATAATAGGCTGACCTATATCACACACACAAAACAATTTTCTTAAATGAAAAACAGTAATCTGATTCTCTGTCATGTTACATCTCTGAAAGTATATGGATGTATAATCATCAGTAATGTGGTCTCTTCCTGTACAAGTACGGTGTTATTGCTTCTTCATCAAAGACAGATTAAAAGTGCAGCCCTTTATCACTAATACAACTTAATGCAGGGGAAATACTTTACATTTCAGGGTCTAAGAGTAATCCAGGAAGTTAAACTCTGTGTTTTGGTAGGGATCTCGGTAAGGTCACAGACAAAGAGCCTTTTAGACTTTATGCTGCTTTTTATATTTTGAGAAAAGGCAATGCGGGCTGGTGTTGAACAGAATGAGGGTGCAGAGGTCGAAAGCTTCACTAAAAACCCATTCTGGTATTGCTGGAGAGGGTTAGTTGAATAAGTCCCATAATTTGATTAAAATGAACTCATGCTAATTCATAATAGATATAGATAATTACTCTTGTTGTTATAGATGCAATATTTTTAAACAATAATTAAAAAAAAAACAGAAAATGGTAAAAAAAGGTATCAGTGTTATTTTAGTGCTTTTTAATATTTTTAATTTTATTTTATATTTACTGTATTTTCATTTGAGTTAAAATTGTAGTAAATTTGCTTGTTGTTCAAATATGTCTAAAAAAGTATTTCATATATTTCTTTTATTTTAATTTTAACTAATTTAATCATAAATTATTTTTATAGAGCTTTAAATTAACTAAATGAAAATTTTGCTTTGCAAACTAGTTGAAATAAATACAAAAAAAATAAATAATAGTAATTAATGATAATAATTTATTTTAATATTTATTTTATATTTTATTTAGGGCTGTAAAATAATTATTTGTGATTAAACGCATTCAAAATAAAAGTTTGTGTTTACACTATGAGTAATGTGTATATTTTTTAAGTATATATAAATACACACATACAGAAAATATTTATAAAATTTTTATACATTTATATTTGTATATTTGTATATGTAATATTACATAGCCTAAATATGTATTTAATTTGAAAAAAATAACATGTTTTTCTTAAATAAACATGCGTTTGTATTTATATAAATATACATAATTAATTTACTCAGATTACAGTTAATCACTTGACATATATATATATATATGTATTTTTATTTTTTTATTTTTTTTGACATACATTATAATTGTATTCATGTACCTCTTAATTAGATTTTAGAAATTGTTTTGTTTTATTGCTTTGTATTTGTATGCTTTTGTGTCTGCACACAAAAGCAGTCTGTGTCTGTTTGTGTCTGTTTTCAAACAAAGATAGTTTGTTTGTTTTTTTACACAAATTGTTAACAAAATATAAAAAAGACCGTACAATGACTGAATTATTTATTTATTTCGTGTTTTTTTAAATCAAATATGTTATTTGCATACTTAATTTTTCCCAGTTTTATATTTATCTGAGTACTTGCCAGGTCATTTTTCTCAACATTCATTTTGTTTTATGGCATTTAATTGTTAAAAAGTCAATACCTCTGCTTAGTGTTCGGTGGTCAGTGATCATATTCAGATTTATTTAAACAGAAGAGCATTACTTAGAGCCGCAAGCTTTTAAGACAACAATAAGCCTTCTCTCCTTTTTCCAGCCTCTTCTTTAATGTCATAAACACCCTGATTGTTTTTATCGTGTTTAAAATCCATCATAAATGTTCAGGAGATGTTCTCCCCGTAGAGTTGTGGTCATCTGGGTTGCACAAGTCTATCTCGCTTTTATGTTCTTAAATATTCATAAGTAGCTTTGCAACATTAATATCTTAGATGGCTTACAAGAACACTTAAATAATGTCCAGTACACACCCCCTCTCTCCCTCCCTCCCTCTTTTCTTGGTTACTGTCGCTTTTTTTCATTTGTGTAATGCACTGCCTTGTTTTCGAGATGGTCTCGGGTATTAATGGAGAAACTCCTTTAGTTTAGTCGTACAAAGAGCAATAAGATCATAAAGGATGCTCTCAGCTACGCCTGATCCCACATGACTAACAATAAATAAATTTTAAAAAAAAAAGATGAAAGGGAAACACTCATTTACCTGTATATGGATGTTGTTTACTTTTATAACTTTGATGTTAGTGTACATTTATATATGAGTTTTATGCTGTCACCTGAATTGTCATTCTTACTTAAAAAAAGGTTTGTTTAAAAGTCATGAGGGGCTGAAAGCTGTGACAGATCTGTTCTTCTGTATTGTGACATAAATCAAATAGATTATCAAAAAGAAGAAAAAAAAAGATTGAAGAGGTTGAGCTTAAGTTATGATGCTTGGATTAAACATTATGAGGTCAACATATATATGGATGAATCATGCATTTAGAAAATAGATTATATATATATATATATATATATATATATATATCGTGTGTGTGTTTGATAGAGAGAAAGAGAGATTCAATAAATATATAGACATAAAAATATAAATAAATAGAGTGAAATTTAATTTCATGGGAATTGTTTTATAAAATAACTACACAGATTTAAAATATTTGTTCCCTTATAGCTTCATTGTAGTTAGCTAATTTTGTAGCTTATCTATCTGTATATCAGAGTGATCTGAGTGTGCAAAGCTTAAAATGTGTTCTTATATAAAGAAGAGTATTATTTTGCCATGTCAGAGGCCAAGAATTACAAACACACACACACACACACACACACACATAAATACAAATACAGTAAATAATAATACTTAAAAAAAAATAGATTATTTAAAAAATTTTAATAAAAAACTTAAAATCTTGCTGAACAAGTTACTGAGTGAACGTCTATTAAGAAGAATATCTCCTTATACAGTATAATAGAAATTGAATGTCTATCAGAAAATTCATACAATAGACATACAGTGTAAACACAGACTCATTGGAAATTCATTTTTGCTAAACTCCAGAAATGCACACAATCCAAAACATACATTTTTTACACAAATTATGAAAATTATCGATTAATAGACACAGTTGCTTGTACAATACATTGTTATGGCCCCAAAAACAATGATTTATAAAGTAATACATTGTGATGGTTGTATCACATAACTAGCTCCATATGTATGACCTGTATGAGTAGTGAACTTGCTCAGAAGGGACACCGCTTTACCTTCTAAAAAAGAAGTGAACCAAAATAGTATGGTTGCTTCAGAAAATTGTTATTATGTCTTGCTTGCTTTTGTTATAACTTTCAGGTTTGGGTTTAGTTTTTTGGATTTTTTTGTTTGTTTTTATTTTACTTCCAAACTGCTTCATGTACAACAACCATAAAATTCTTCCTGATTCACATTCATCTGATGAAACTGTATAGTGGAAATGTCACTTTGAATGTGTTGAGAACCTTGCAGTGTAATGTAATATCATTTTGCAGAAATGTTGCCACAGGCATGTAAGTTAGTTGGTAGATTAGTGTTTTAACACTAATTTTACTTCCTTTTCTATTATTTTATATCAATGCAATCTTCCTACATTACCTTTTTGCTGACAGTGCATTTACACGGTGTGAGCTGTAATGATTTCTTGAGCGAGGTGAGGACTTTCGCTGGCTGAGCTGGTAAAAGAGCAGAGAGCTTAGCCGGGTCAACCGCTGCTTAGCTGGATTAAGAGACTCTTATTGAGTTTAATCCACTCCCTGCTGGAGATCATTCCAACTTAATCACATCCTCTGCATCCTAGTGTCTGCTCACTGGGGTTTACAAGGAGAGGATTAAACAGCGAGCAGGATGAAGTCTAACCCGAGCAAGATGCTAATGGTCTTTCAGTGTCACTAAGCGTGTCAACAGCTAGGGGAGGAGCAGTTTGTACTGAAACTATTTAAGTAATTTAGTGATTTTGCGGCATCAAATGCTTTTGTGCAAAAAAAAATAATAATAAAATCAAGGTAATTATACAGACTTTTACTTTTACAATTTATAAATAGAAGTGTTGATTCTGAAGCTATTTATCTAAGAGAACTGCTCCAAATGAATTGGTTAAATATCAAATTATTAGGATACATCCCAATTCTGAAATGTTGAGAAACAGAGCGCCC
>JAUCMU010000002.1:2291316-2302759 GCA_032275025.1 Enteromius treurensis
TCACTCTGTTCTTCTATTTGATAATGTTCAGTGCTTTGCTACAATCTGTATTGTTAAAAGCGCTATATAAATAAAAGCGACTTGACTTGACTTTACACTGTGCATGAATAAATTTAACACAACTGAATCTTTTTTTCTTCGATTCCTTTATTTGCATTGCTAACTTAACCTTTTAAATGTGTTTACAGACGAACACCTCCACTCGTTGGTCTCTAAAGAATGGAAAAGAGTCTTCTGCCTGGAACAAGCAACATTGTGATGGCCACTCCACCGAGTTCATTCCAGCAGGAGCCACTCACGCCTCCGAGATCCTCGCTCAAGCCCAATCAAGTTGGGCAGGTCATACTCTACGGGGTGCCTATTGTCTCGCTGGTGATTGACAATCAGGAGCGCTTATGCCTGGCTCAGATATCCAACACCCTGTTAAAGAACTACAGCTACAATGAGATCCACAACCGGCGAGTGGCTCTAGGCATCACCTGTGTTCAGTGCACCCCGGTCCAGCTGGAGATCCTCCGACGGGCGGGCGCCATGCCCATCTCGTCCCGTCGCTGCGGCATGATCACCAAGCGTGAGGCAGAGCGACTTTGCAAGTCTTTCCTGGGAGAAAACTCTCCACCCAAGCTGCCAGACAACTTTGCGTTCGACGTGATGCACGAATGCGCTTGGGGCTGCCGGGGAAGTTTCATCCCGGCGCGGTACAACAGCTCCCGGGCCAAATGCATCAAGTGCTCCTACTGTAATATGTACTTCTCCCCTAACAAATTCATCTTCCACTCGCACCGCACACCCGAGGCCAAGTACACCCAGCCAGACGCTGCCAACTTCAACTCCTGGCGTCGGCACCTTAAACTTACAGACAAATCGGCGGCGGAGGACCTGTTGTTTGCCTGGGAGGACGTAAAAGCCATGTTTAATGGAGGAAGTCGCAAGAGGGCACTTCCGTCCTCTAACTGCTCGTCCATGGGCTCCGTCAAGGCTGTGAATTCAGTTCTGCCCCACATGATTTCTCCAGATCTGGCCCAGAAGAGAGGCCGGTATGAAGATGACGATGAGTTGGATGGCAACAGCCTCTCGTCCCGAAAGGCCCCGCGCAGTTACCCGGTCATCCCAGTTCCGAGCAAAGGTTTCGGGATGTTGCAGAAGTTCCCAACGACGTCACTTTTCCCAAGCCCATACACTTTTCCAGCTTTCGGGCTTTGCCCGCAAAAGAAGGACGACAGCGAGGCGACCAATGGACAGAAGAACAGCGGCCTCTCAGGGCTCCTTTGGCCGGGCCGAAAGGATGCTTTTTATCCCCCTTTCTGCATGTTTTGGCCACCGAGGGCAACCGGGGGTATCCCGGTGCCCACTTATCTCCAACCCCAACCTAACGCCCTTTCCTCGCTCACAGAGAGCCCGTCTCTCAGACAAGCCTTTTTGGATCTGTCCGAACAAGGCGATGCCGGTTCAGGTTTGGAAGCCAACCCTAGATCCGGGTTGTTCGAGAGCGACTGCCCGCCCGTGACCTCTGAGCTCCGCCCGGCCCCGGAGGGCTGGCTAAAACTCTTAGACGCCCCCTCGCTGCAAGCCCGCAAGGCCAGTTACCACTCCGCCTTCCGGCCGGTGGTGAAAGACGCAGAAAGCATCGCCAAGCTCCACGGCAGCCTGGAGGACTTCGGCCCAGAGCGTCATCTGTCTCCCGGCACCAGCTGCAGCTACGACAGCGGAGAGAGCGACGAGGAGCAGGAAGTGGACGTGGAGACCAAACAGGATGAGGAGCAGGAGGACTTTAGCAGCCGAGCGCCACAGACGCCCCTGCACATGCGCGGGCTTCCCGAAAGCAGCTCGGGAGAACCACAGCAGGCCAAAGAACCGCCTTCCTTCCCGAGCGCTCCCGCAGAGACCTCGGCAGAGGACAAACCCGGCCTCGCTGTCAGTCCGCCCACCATCCTCAAAGTCCCCAGCCCTGTTCACGGCTCGCTGGAGGAAAGCAGCACGTACAGAAATGTAAATATTCCCTCCAGGCACTTTAACTAATTATTTAAATGCGGGCCATTGGCTGGCAGGGGCCATATGCGTAACAAGATTGATAGCCTGTGTTCCCTGCAGAAATGAAATATTGAGAGCTCTTTGATCCCTTCTAATAAGCCCAGTCGTGCTTTGTTTAATGGCGACATTATGTTTGCTCCCCTTTGTCACTTCTTCCTATTAGCCCTTTTAATCTTTAACCCTCTGACGCCACATTAACAGACAGAGTGACAGGGATCGAAACGGAAATACTTTAGCAATTAGACGTGTGCTGATTTACCGTAAGGAACTCTGTACCACGACACAGCCTAAGAAACATCCGGATCGTATATAAAACATAACAGCGCTGTCTTGCTCAAGGCTAATCAATTCTGTGCTTTTGGCTGACTGATATATTTTGTTGCTCTATGTTCAACCTTTGGCCTGGTGTTATGAATCAGTTCTAATCAGACATCGCTGGTGTTTTATGCTTGCAGGCTCACAAGAGCAGAGACGATGGGCTGCCGGCATATGCAAGCAAAAACAAAACCACCATCTCAGGTGAGAAATAAATGTTGAAAAGTCGATGTCGGTGCAGCATAATGGATTTGAATATTCCATGCATTTTATGCATAATAATTATTATTCTTAAATTTGTCACATTAAATGCATTTCTATTTTTAGACAGGCTCTCTTTCACACACTATATATATCTACATCATGTATATATTTATATATTATTGCACTCCTCAACAAACTCCTAATTTCCTGTTTATTAATAATTAGTAAGGCAGTTGTTAATAGCTGTTGGCTATGATTAGGAATGTAGGATATGTAGAATATTTAAGTACTAATAATCAGCCAATATGTTATAAATAGTGAGAATTGCTCCCTATACTACCATATACAAACTATTTGATGATTAACAAAGATTGCACAATTTTACACCTTTAACTTAACATTTAATTCATTTGTATGCGTGTGTTCACATTAGATTTTTTTTTTCTTCCAGAGGACAACAAAGAACCGAGCAGCTTTTTTGTCCCAGAGACAGAAACGTCGGCGCCTGAATACTGGCGGGAGAATCCAAGTAAGAACACACGCCACTTTATCTCCGCTTTACATTCTCCACTTACAGCAGCAAGAGGGCCGCCAAATAATTTGCGCGGTGCAGCTAGCCCATCCCTGCAAGGATATTAGGATTAATCTAAATATAAAAGATACGGGATGGAATATACTCTCGCCGCACTCTTAAAATGGAGCAGCTCTCTCTACAATGTCATTGGGAAAATGTGTTCTGTAGGGAGCCATAACAGTTCAGCGAGACAATCAGCTCAACGGCAGGAAGGTGACAATCACCATTTGAACAATATCAGACGGAAATAATTGCCTTTTGCTTGGCAAAATCTTCCATTAGAAAGATCATAGCTTATTGCCTTTTATCTGTCAGAAAGACATTAAAAGTGTTTTATGACATCTACGGCAACATTTATATTATCTAGCCGATAATGATCCCCTCATATAACGTATAATATATTTGAAAAAATTACATGAAACAAATTAAATGAAACCACCTTTGCCTGATTGCTAAATGTCTCCGAGGGGCTACTGGGAAACGTGATTAGAACTTCTGATTTTCCAAAGAGTCTAACGGCAGTGTCTTAAAGATAGTTCTGTTTCTTGGGAGGGAAGAAAAAAATAATCTAATTTTCCATTTATATAATGCAAACTGCCTTGGCTTTGACTATTCACGGTTAATTGACTGTCAAACGAGGTTGTTATCCTCAGGCACTGTCTGCAAATTTGCTTGTCAAATGAGACAGAGAGAGGAGGAGAGCGAGAACAAGACCGCTTTCCAAATGAGGAACGCCTTGTTCGGCTTAAGGAGGCAAGACGGGAAATGAGAAGAGAGAGATAGAGAGAGAGAGAGAGAGAGATGGTCGAATGAGGGGAAGATTATACCAACACGTTGGATCACTTCATTTGAGCCATTTGCGAAATAGACACAAAAACACAGGCGCAGGACGTACCGACTCCTAAGGATTGCAATCAGAACTGTTTAGAATAATTTCCTGATTCAATAGTGCAGTAACATTAACGAAATCAGCCGTTTTCAAAATTTCTTTGATATTGGCATATTGCAAAGGCTGTTTATTCCAGTGCACTAATCAGAAATTTTGTTGAGCGAGTTCGATTCTTTTCAAGGATTATGTCTCCACAGTAAATACGAAGCCATACCATATTCATGATATATGAATACCATTTCCTCACCCCAGAAAAATAGCACTGTATTTCACTTTGTAAGTCAAATCCTTTAGTCTGAAGTATCTTTATGTCAGACTGACATCTACTGGTTGCTGGTAGAACTGCATGGCGCGTGTCAGTCTTTCATTTGGACTCTATTGAAACTGACATTTCTTTTTCTGCTCAGCAGACCAAAGTCAAGACACAAACTCTCCTGTATCGCTCAAGAAGGATGTTGAGAACATGGAAAAAGGTGAGATGACAAGCAAATACTTTATTAAAGAATGTATGTTTGGGATCACAAAGAAATTGATACTTTTATTCACCAAGGCCGGATTAATTTGATTAAAAAGTGAGAGTAAATGCGTTTATAAAAAACGATTTGATTTGAAATATATATATTCGTTTGGTCTTTATAGTGATCAAAGCAGATGTTGATGATAATCAGAAATGTTTCCAAATCAGCATATTAAAATGATTTCTAAAGGATCATGTGACACTGAGGACTGGAGTAAAGATGCTGAAAATTTAGCTATCACAGTAATACATTACAGTACAAAATATTTAAAAATTATATATGTATTATAAATTATATTTCACAATTTTACTGCATTTTTAAACATATAGCCTAAAACTCATCCTGACCCCAAAATTTTGAACGGCATGCAGAATGCTTCAAATACATATTTTTAACTGCTCTAGATGTAATAGTTGATATTTCAGCACAGCTCAGCGTCTGATCTTGATTTATCGTTTAATCTGTCCTTCAGAGGAACTCCAGAAAGTTCTCCTTGAACAGATAGATTTACGGAGGAGACTGGAGCAGGAGTTTCACGCTCTGAAAGGCAGCTCTCCGTTTCCAGTTTTCCGTAAGTGTCCTTGCTTTTTTTACTTTCATGATTTAGCATGTGATAATCAGAGAACTAGCTTTTTCTGATCTTGTGCATCATAATATTTGCCCAAAAACGATAAAACGAGCCTGTTTAAAAAAGCACTTGCAGGCCTGTAAAGGGGTTTCTATATGAACTCAGGTGACCATCAGATGCCTTTGTTTTGGCTCTCCTACAGATAACTTTCAAGACCAGATGAAGAGAGAACTGGCTTACAGGGAAGAAATGGTGCAGCAGTTACAGATGGTAAGGGGCTTTCATCTAGAATAAGGTCATCATTTCCCATCTGATTAATTTCCTTGTGAATCATACAAATATCCCACATGCAGCCCTGTTATATTAGTAATCTGCTGCAGCAGGCTAAATCGATGTTAAAGTAGAGATGTGAGAGAACCAGCAGACTAGCAGCAGGATCTGTCGTCTCGTAATCTTTTGTTGTCTAGAACTGGTTCAACATTGCACAGCGCTGCGGCATCAATCACTGCTGCATCTGTGTTTTAACACATGGATGATGCTGGCAGACTGCCACTGTGTGTTCTCTCGGTTCAACACCATCCGTCAAGCCAGGGGAGATCATACATGAGAGATTACAGTGTGACAGATTGAAAGCTCAGAAAACTATAGATATGAATACATAATGAAGTTTGTGAGATGCAAGCTTTCTTTTGGCATCCTATCATCAAGTATTTAAGCAGTAAGGTACAAGAAGGCCTGTGCATTTGCAAATGTAGTCACGACTAAACTGTATTTTTAATTCAAAGACAGCATTGTTGGCAAAACGTGTTTTTTTAGGTAATACATGTAGTAAGAATGCATTAAACTAACGTTAACATACATACATTTATACAAAAGGCTTATGTTTCAAATAAATGCTGTTCTTCTGAACTTTCTGTTCATCAAAGAATTAGTAGTAACAAAAATTAGTAGTTTCCACAAAAATATTAGGCAGCGCAACTGTTTTCAAAATTGATAAGCACCAGAAATGTTTCTTGAGCAACAAATCACCATATTAAAAGGATTTCTGAAGGATCGTGTGACACTGAAAATTAAATTTTTATCACATCAAAATAAAATACATTTTCAAATATATTCACATAGTAAAGATTTATTTTGAATTCTAAAAATATTGTACAGTTTTCCTCTTTTTTTTACTGTTGATCAAATAAATAAAACAAACCAAAAAAAAAAAAAAAAAAAAAAATCACTAACTAAACTAAATCCTAACAAAATAAACGTTTCTAGATATGTGCTATATTCTCTAAAATGGTGGAGAAGAGAAATGTTGTATTGTTAATGGAAATTTCGGGTATTAACAGATTCCATGTTTTTGTTGATTCATTACTTAATTATTTCTTACTTATTTTTAGATTCCCTATGCAAACATCATTAGAAAAGAAAAGGTCGGGACACATTTAAACAAAAGCTAAATGGTAAGTATCAAAGTTCATCAAACGAGAAACATAATGTGTAGCCATTCAGTAAATGATGTTGCAGATTTATTATCTTGAATTGAACTGAATTATGAGCTTTATGATAAGTCCAAATTAAAAAACAATTTTTGACGTTTTTGATTGTGTTGAGAAATCCTAGTGACTATATCAATTGTATGTTTTAGGTCATTTCGTTTTTTGCAACAAAATCAAGCTGCTCTCAACATCTTTTGACACAAAGAGGTTAAATCATCCCCATTTCTACGAGGAATCATCAAGCACAGCGAAAGCAGCCTCTTGACCGGATCAAATGTTGAGCGCTGCCACTGACAGACCACCATCGACGGTTATCTCTCAATCAAACCAAAAGGCATCAGTGTACTGACCGATACACAGTACAGTTCAATGCATCTACCAATGATTTAGAGTTCATTTGACGTATTTTCTGTACAGTAACCTCCCTTTGATTATTTATTAACTTATTTAAGTTTATTTATTACCCATGCATTCACTGGTTTATTGATAACAGCAAACTGTACAATATTAGCTATAGGTTGTAAATGTACAAAAGGAGATTGTGGAGGGAGCGGGTTGTTCTGAAGGCTGCTGTGGCCGATGTCTAAGAGCAATCTGAAAGCGTGTACACTTTTCATGTTTTGCCTGTTTAAATACAACATTGACATAAACAAATGTTTAAAAATGTTATTATTAACTGTTCATGCAAATGTATTTAAATATGTTCTTGTAGTTTCTCTACTATTTATGTGGATAATTAAAAGTCTATAATATGAAAAAGACTTTTTTTATTGACTTTTGAAAGTGGCACTTTGATAAACAAAAGTTTGTGATATTAAATATATAAAACATACATTTTGTGTGCATTTCTAGGGTTTACACTGATTTTGTATATCAAACATATCAGGTACAATTCAGTTACTATAGCCTGTTCGTTTTATTATTCATTTCGTTGTCCTGCATAGGGTTTTATTTTAATAGTGTTTAAATTCTGCAATATATTATTGTACACAAAATAAAACAGGTTGTTGTTTAAAGGTACACTTTATCTATAAAGTCGCGAAAATACGACATTATGTGCAATGATACAACGAGGACATTTTCAGTGACACGTGATTCATTTGGTTGGTTCAGTTATTTAATAATTAACCTAGTGTAGATAGAGTAGTATTTTGCTCTTGTATTTTTACTCTTGTTGTCAATCTAAACATCTAGCGGCGCGCTTGTGACGTAAGCCCGCGCGACGCAAGACCTTTTACGTCAGCACAGTCGTGCCAACATGGCGTTTACACTGTACGCACTGATTCAAACAGCGATATTATTCACTAATGCCATCGCAGTTCTCCACGAAGAGAGGTTTCTCAGTAAAAGTAAGTCCTTAGGATTGTGTTTTATTCTGAAGTGTGACGCAAACTTGTGTGTGTGTAATGATATCAGCATTGCTAGCCTAGAGTTGACGTCTTCTAAATGTAAGGTAAACTACAGAAATATGAATATGGTAAACGTTAACACAAGCGATTATGACATATTTTGTTTTTTAAATGACCATGGTGGCTTTTGACACCGCCTGAATGATTATAAGTAGTTATTAATAGAATTGCTTGTTTGCTGTTGTTTTACCAGTCTATTGTATATCACGTTACACCAGTAGCATACTGTAACGTTAAATGGGACGACATATAAATCAATATATTGGAAATAAAAACGAAGTTTTCGAATTTTTGGTTGAAAGAGGTTGCAGAGCTGTTAGTTTTAGACTCTAACATTTGTCATCGCTACACAATCCCCATATTAACACATTAATGTTATTTAATATCGTCAATCATTACTATTCCTCAGCAAAACAGCAACATTGTAAAATATGAATGAGTACTGTCGGTCTAAAGTTAATTTTATTTGTAATAAAATAACATGGAATATCAAGGAATGTACATACAAATAAAGATACAAAGAAAGGAATCTGTCGGAATGATACAATCATAAAAAAATGTGTTATTCATATTAAGTATAAATGTAAGTAAAATAAAATCCAGCAAAAAAGACTTCTAGGGAAAGGTTTGAGAAATGTATTGTACGGGGGAGAGCAAATGAATGAACAGTAATATCTTTAAGCAAAAATAAATGCAGTTTTTTTCAGGGATTTTTGGGGTTGTGTACACTATATAATTCTTCAGCCCTTGATGATAAAGATATACATCCTAATATGGAAGAATATAGTCATTATTGCATGATATTTGTCATAGCAGAGGGCTCTATAACTATCAAACTCATGATTTTTCCAGTCGGCTGGGGAGCAGAGCAAAGTATTGGAGGATTTGGAGATGAACCGGGGATTAAAGCTCAACTTCTGAACCTTATTCGCTCCGTCAGGACTGTTATGAGAGGTTTGTTGTTTTGTACTGTGTTAATAATTCCTATGCTTACTTATTCTGAGAGTCACTAATAGAGAAACTAACATACCTGTAATGGTTTCTAGATTTGCACTGATCACATTCTTGGGGAAAAAAAAATAGCTCCATAGATTGTTGCTGTGTCTTGATGTAATATCAGAAATTGTTTTATATGAACATGTTTTCTCTTCTCCTCACACAGTACCTCTGATAGCGGTAAATTCAGTGTGTATCGTCTTATTATTACTGTTTGGATGAAGAAGGAAGTGATGGATTGCGGTGGATCAGGATCTAAGGAGGAACACAGTGAATGTGGCAAAGGAAAATGGACTGTTTTTGTATCTGTGGTTCTAAATGTTGCTCTCAAATGTCTGTAAAATTTACTGTAAGTACTCTGGTAGTTTTATATGAAACAAAATACTAGTAAACTTTCTTTTTTTTGCCCTTTTTTCTCTCTCAGAAGCTCCTGCATCTGTATTTATTGTTTTTGTCACATTCAAGGTCCAGTAAAGTGTCGCTTCCATGTTTATCCTGTGTTTCTTAAAATAGGCAACAATAAATTCAGTCAGACAGGTCTGTCAAAGCCATACTTACAGTTTGTTTTTGGCACCTGAAATATTTCCCCGAAGCTAATCTTATGATGTTTCCTTTTTAAAAAAAGTACAAGTTGGGTTTAATATTTTTAAAAACATTGGAATAAAAATGTGGTTAATAATGTGTTATGACATCAAGCTTTAATTTTGCAACACAATGAGTTTAAAGGGTTTGACCAAAGGAGCTTCTACCCTTACGAGCCAGTCATATCACATTTCAGGTTGTAATAAAGTTATATTGTCTTTTCATCTGTTAATGTTGGAGATTGTCATGCTTTACACCTCTATGCCACCCAGTCAGTGTTCATTCAGTCGGACGGTTTATTTCATTTTTGAGGAGGTCAGTTTTGACATGAGTGATTAGAAGCATATGGAGTCCATTAACAACACTAGATTACTCCATCAGGATTACACTACCTTTTTATTAACAGTAGCCCAGACCACGGATAAAACGCTGAATTACAACCATATGTTCAGAGCAGCGATTAAAACCTAACCCTTTTATAATCTATGCTTAATGGTTATTACCGAAGAGGATGTGTCTATACTTCTCCAATCCTAGGATTTTATAAAAGGGCACAGAAAAATATTATTTGGAAGCAAAGTTATGCTCCTCATTAGCCCCGTAATGGAGATCTGTCAGGATATTTCTATTTTATTTAATTGTTTTATCACTTATTATTGTGCACTAACCATAAGATGAAGGCAAACAGTAAACCAACAACAACAAAAGCTCTAATATTGGTAAAAGAGATATGAATCGATGCTCTAAATGCTATATAATCTGCCATTAAAGTATCCAACATATGTTTTTTTATTCATCGAGTCAATAATCTGTCATATACAACCCTCTTAAATGATTATAAACTGCCAGGGTGGAGAAAAGCCAGTGTGCTCTTAGACTAAATAAACGAAAGACATCTAACATATTAAAATAATAAAGAATACAAATAGAAAACAACTTAATAAAACAGTGCTTTTTGACAGGCGTTTCTCAGGACTGCTAAATGTGCTCCGCAGACAAGGACCCTGGAAGGAAGTAAGGGTAGTTCAGAGTACACAATAGCGTCTATTGGTCAATTCTTTAACAGTGATCGTTTATCCTTTCTTATTTAAAATACAAGTACGCAAATGGTTTGGAGGCGACTGAGCATGTCCTGTTTTTGTAGTTTATAAATCGGGCTGGCATGTTATTACACTATATATCTACCAGCACAGTCCTCACTGTCACGTTACTCTATTTAACGTTAGACCTTTTAGTTCGTCGTATTATTGAACGATTTAATGCAATCTGCTTTACCTTTCTAAAGCTCCTGTTGTTTGGCAGCTCGTTTTAAATAAACGTAGGATTTTCAAATCCTTAAAATGATGTCAAACACAGATGATGAGATGAAATGTGGTTTTGGAGGACAGTCATTGTGTTTAATAAGAGCATTAATTGCACACTCAGAACTGACAATATGATCCCCCAAATCCTAAATCAGTCATTTTCCTTTTTTTTTTTTTTGGTCATTCAACCAGGCAAAGCCGAATATTAATATCTATCTACAGTGGCAGCTCCAGGATTGTTTTTAGTTCAGACAAAATTTAGGGAAAGTAATGAACGCCTAAACTTTTGGTTTTTAGCAATTTTTTACATGCATCAGCTTTGAAAAAGGCACATTTCACTTTTTTTTTGTGTGGTATTAAACTTTTCATATGCCGCTGTAATTAATAATATACAGTTATGTTCAAAATAATAGCAGTGTTTTTAATATTTTTATTTCCATTTATTGGGAACACTGCACATTATATTTTACTTCAAAACATGAAGAAGATCAATATTTTAATCACTTTACAGAAAATGACGGAAACAATGATATTGGGCTGTTCAAAAAAATAGCAGTGTCTGC
>JAUCMU010000002.1:2302982-2316293 GCA_032275025.1 Enteromius treurensis
CAATAAATGGAAATAAAAATATTATAAGAATTCTGAGCTTTACTCACATTTTAAAAACACTGCTATTATTTTGAACAAATAATTAATTTAATATATAAGCATTTTTTTAATGCATGTGTTTGTATTTATAAATACACAATAACAATTCAGAGTATACACATATTAAGTAAAAAAAACAAAACTATTTTTATTTTGGATTGGAATAATCATTTGACAGCACTACTATCTATCTAATAATTAAAAAATATTATCGTGCATATTATTGTGTATGTGTGTATGGGTTTCAGTGATGGCGTCTCGTCGCACACTGAAAGCGGTTCTGGTTGATCTGAGTGGAACTCTTCATATCGAGGATGCTGCAGTTCCTGGGGCGCAGGAGGCTTTAGCCCGGTCAGTTTGTTGACATATCACCCATTACTGGATACATTTTCTATTTATTTATTTTCTTAAATAGATGTGTTCACAAAGATACAGTTCTGTCTGATTAAATATTTTATGAAATATAAAAATAGTATTGACAGATTGCACAAATCGAATCGACTATCCATTCAGTTTTGATTCAAACTCCACAAATGGGTATTATTTTAAACACTGCTTAAAGACATGTCTGCCAACCTGATATCAGCAGAGCAAATATAAAAATGACAATTTAATTTCAGAGCCAGTTGTAATGTCTTATTTAATGCTTTGTATTGCATAGAAACTAATTAGACAAGTACTTGTCCAGATTAAGACAGGCTCCAGTCGCTGTAAAATTTGTGACCAACACCACAAAGGAATGTAAGAGGACCCTGTTTGAGCGACTGCGTGGGTTAAACTTTGACATCCAGGAGCAGGAGATCTTCACATCACTCACCGCAGCCCGTAGTCTACTGGAGCAGAGAGCAGTGCGCCCCCTACTGCTGGTGGAGGATAGTGCTCTGGAGGATTTCACAGGTCAGGGTCCTGTTCGTTTATACTAAGTGAGATCAGACTTAACATTTAGAGCAACCAGTTAACAACACATGGACAGCCATGATGCATCCTAGCATTAAAGTAATAGGTAAAGCACTGACATAACAAAAAAAAATACAAAAATGCACAAATCTATTTAAGAAAAAACAACAACTGTTTTCCAGGTTTTTTAATATAATAGTGTGTGTGGATCTCATACTTTATACGCTGCAGGTTTGGAAACTTCAGATCCTAATGCTGTTGTGATTGGATTAGCACCTGACCACTTCAACTATCAGAAACTCAATAAAGCCTTCCGGTAAATAATTTTGAAAGAAATTTATAGACCATTAAAGCAACTTTTAAATGTTTGAGTTCTCCGACTGAGTGGTTGAAATACTGCTGCTAATATCGTCAGACTCATTTTAGATGGTGCCCCCCTCATTGCCATCCATAAAGCACGATACTATAAAAGCAAGGACGGACTGGCTTTGGGACCGGGTCCGTTTGTGACGGGTCTTGAGTACGCGACTGACACCCAGGCCACAGTGGTGGGTAAGCCAGAGAAAGCCTTCTTCCTGGAAGCCTTACGAGACCTGAACTGCTCACCGGAGGAGGCTGTGATGATAGGAGACGTGAGTATGAATATGCATAGGACTATAATATTTGGGTGAGTCTGTCAAATAGATAGATTATATTTTACTAACACATATATTATATTATTAGGTGCCTTTACATCATGGTAAGTTTTATTTGTACTAAGCCTGTGGAGAACATTTCTGGGTCATGTTTTAAAATAAAATAAAATTCAATTCAATGAATACATAAAATTAGGCCTATTATCAATTAATTTTTGTTTGTTTGTTTTATTGTTAAAAATATTGAATACAAGAGGGTCATTTCTTTTTGAAATTCACGATGGAATGTGTGACTGAACTAGTTTGCCTCAAAATTGAACCTGTCATCAACTAAACTGTTATTGCACAGGATGCCAGAGATGATGTTGGCGGGGCACAAAAAGCTGGAATGCTTGGAATTTTAGTGAAAACTGGTAGGCCCCAGTTTTAATATGCAATAGTTTTTTTTTCTTCGTCTGCATTATAGTAAACTCCTTTTCATTTCGTTGCAGGTAAATACAGACCTGGTGATGAAGGTAAAATTAACCCACCACCTCACCTGACGTGTGACAGCTTTCCGGAGGCTGTCAATCATATACTTGAAAATCTCTTAGGATCTAAATGACCAGAAAACTGGCAAAAAATAAAAAAAGTAATATTGGTACTGTGAAGCTTGATTAATATTTAACCGTCCCTTATACCGACGTTGCACTTCCTATGCATTAATTCTGATGTACTTTAAATAAAACAAAATCAAAACTGTAGTTTCAAATAGTTTTAATATTTGCTTTAAAAAGTGAGAAACACGGCATGTCACTATAAAAAGAGTAGGTAGTAGTGCAGTAAAAAAACATGTGTTGGTTGCTGTAATAATAGTCCATGCATTATGCTGAGATCTTGTGTCAGACAGACTCGTACTCTTTCTCCCAGGCTGAGTATCTATCCATCAGACATCTGGCTGACGGTTTGGTGTGAGCAATCACCTCCAGGAAATCTGCTGTGGTCACAGTTTCTAGTTCAATAACCGGCATATTGGACTGACCTGTGAAGATGCATGGTGTAATGGAGACTGTGAATTGTGGGCAAAACAAGATTTCGTGATGAAACAGCAGTTTAATGTCGTTCACAGCACGACGTGGCATATTTCTTACCTTCAATGTGATTTTCAAGGGCGTCAAAGATTTTTCGCACAGGTCTCATAGCGGCCTCCTTACACACCAACCGGATATCTGACCCAGAGTAACCTCCTGTCTTCTGAAATATCAGGACGATTGTCTCAATAGTACAGTTTATCTTCCTATCTATCTACAAACCAAATTCCGGAAATGTTGGGACATTTTTTAAACTTGAATGAAACGCAAACTAAACGACTTTCTGATCACATGAGCCACTCATTTATTCATTATAGAACATAGAGGATCTAGTAACTAGTTAATTCACATCGGGTCTGTAACATTAGCTATAAAAGAGATGACTTAGAGAAGCGGAGTCTCTCAGAAGTGAAGACGGGCGGAGGCTCTTCAATCTGTGTAAAATGATTGTTGAATACTTTAAAAACAATGTTCCTCAATGTCGAATTGCAAAAGCTTTGCAAATCTTATCATCTGCAGTGCATAACATCATCAAAAGACTTCAACAAGGCCAAAGATCATTGTTGGACGCCAGTGGTCTTCAGGCCCTCAGACGACATTCTGTCATTGACATTACTAAATGGGCTCAGGAATACTTCCAGAAACCCCAGTCAGTAAACACAATCCACTGAGCGATCTGCAGATGCCTACTAAAGCTCTTTTATGCAAAAAGGATGCAGGGGCGGATCTACCGGGTGGCACGGGGTGGCAATTGCCACGCTAAGAAAAAGCCTTGCCACCCCATTTGCCTAACCCTAACCCCAGCACTAGTGTCCCGTATATTGATAGTGCCTCCCTGATGCCCGCAAATTGTACAAAATATCCCGGAATCTATACCAAGTCGGCAAGCGTGTGCACGCAAGACATTAATATTGCATCTTATAATGCGCGCATAAGACAGAGTGAAGGAGAGAGACAGTAAATATACCGTACCATCTCATTTAATTTATCTGACTTTCCAATCCAGATATCAGGTTCAAGTCAATCACACATTTCATTTTTAATAGGACAATGTAAAAATGTGCACCCTAGTGTATACACCGAATAAGAATTGCGTTCCTTGAATCTACAAAAACCATGCAAGTGTTGCCACCCCTCATCATTTTTGATGCCACCCCCTTGCCACCCCATGAATAATTTTCTAGATCCACCCCTGAAAGCCAGCATCTCTGATGATATGGGGTGTATAAGTGCATACGGTATGGGCAGCTTGCGTGTATTGGAAGGTACTATGAATGCTGAAAGGTATACAAAGATTTAGAGCAACATATGATCCCCTTTAGATGATGTCTGTATTTCAGGGAAGGCCTTGTGTATTTCAGCAGGACAATGCAAAACCACATACTGCAGCTATTACAACAGCATGACTTCGAGTCCTGTGCTGAACTGTGCCTGCAGTCCAGATCTTTTACCTAGAGATGAACTCAAAAACGAACTCTTCAGCAGCTGGAAACCTATATCAAGCAAGAATGGGACTGAATTCCAAAACCAAAACTCCAGAAACCTAAAACCTTGATGCCCAGTCGTCTTCAAACTGAGATGCTACACCAAGGTAAACATGGTCATAAACTATTTTGAGACCTGTTGCAGGCATTACATTTGAAATGCAGCTCTGTGTTCTATTGTGAATGAAATTTGGCCTCATGCGTTTCGAAATTCTTTTGGTTTTTATTCTATTCAAATGAAATAAAATTAAAAAACGGCCCATCATAAACAGGAATCGGGTTGCCTGCCTGCCTGCCTGCCTATCTACAGTATTTATCTACACACATGGTTTCTCTCACCTGTGCCAGTGAGTCATAGTCCAGCTCTGTCCTTAGTTCCACCCCACCTGTGTTACTGACTGGAGGCAGCCAATGACTGATCATGGCTTGTCTGGCAGGGGCAGATGGGAGACCCACCAGTATCCGCTTCTCCAGTCTTCTCAGCATGGCATGGTCCAACTCCCTGAAGACAAATTAGAAAGATTAAAAAGAAAGCCATAACAAAAGAAAACAATTATATTGTTTCCTCCCAAGCACTCCTCACCAGGGTAAGTTTGAAGCAGCAAGCACAAACACAAGATCACTTGATCGTGCAAGTCCATCCATCTGAACTAGTAACTCCGTCTTCATCCTCCTACTGCCCTCGTGATCACCTCTTAAAGAGATGTAACAAACGATACAGAAATGAGATCTTAGGTCGTTTTATAATCTTACTATCAGTGAAAGTTACTGGCTCATGCTCACCCTTGGCCAACCCCTCGCTGGCTCATCACTGATTCCAGCTCATCCAAGAAAATGGTGGATGGAGCGTGATATCTTGCCAGCTCAAACAAAACCTGTAGAGAATCGTAATATGAGGAAAATCAATGTTTCGCTGAGCACAGCCTTTCCCCCACACATCGCATAAAACAATACAATAACACAGATCTGAGAAAATAATGTCATTTCTGACCCGAACCAGCTTCTCAGAATCTCCCCTCCATTTGCTGACAATACTGGATGCAGAGATGTTGAAGAAGGTTGTGTTGCACTCTGTGGCTACAGCTTTGGCCAGCATCGTCTTTCCTGTGCCTGATTTTTGAGGGGCAGTCACGCAAAAACCATGTTATATTTTATATAAAGGGACAGAATATGTATATTTAAAATGAAACAGAAAGGTCAGACCTGGTGGTCCATACAGGAGTAAACCCTTCCATGGTGAAAGAATTCCAGTGAACAGCTGCGGATACTGAAAAAACGAAGGTAGGTGGATAGTGGTTAGAACTAAATGGTTGCATAGGTGGTTGTTGGGGTGTTCATAGGCTAACCACAATGTTCTGCCTGGTTACTAGGTGGCTGCTAAGGTTTTCTGAGTGTCTGTAAGAGTGTTGCTAAGTTGTTGTGCTGTAATATTTTTGCTTGTTTGCTAGTGGTTGCTAAGGTGCTCTGAATGGTTCTTATTTGGCTACTGAGGTGCTATAAGTGGTTGCTAGGAAGATTTCGCAAATAATCAATTTTGTTTGTTGACTTCATGCTAAGGTGAATAACAAAAGAAAATATTTCCATCAACCAATTACGGTAAGGGTCAGACGCTACTTTATATAATACACCAAAAGGTCCAAGTATTGACAAAAGCCAGCTTCAAAATGTCCTTTAGCATAATGTGATGTAATCATACACTTTTTACTTTATGTGCTACAAGCTAAAATAAGCCGTGCAAGCAGGATTTCCAGGTAATTCTGGACGACGGCAGGCTCCTTCACCACATGAAAGAGCCGGGGAAGACAAATAACGTTTGCATTTCCTGTTTGTCAGGAGCATATTGTGGATTTGTAGTCATCAGCAGGGAGGCCAGGGATGAGGCGGAGATGTGAGCGGTCAGATTGGATGGTATTCAGGTATAGATTTCATGTCATCTTAAGAAATAACCCTGAGCCCGGCTTTCCTCTAGCTGTTAGTGGAGATGTATTCAGAATCGAAGGAAGGCGGCAGCTTGAGAAATACCAAAGTGTTTAGCAGCCAAGCACCTTAATGGGGTAGACGACAGCTTCTTTGACTAATCGCTTGGCAGCCTCCAGGCCTATAATGTCGTCCCAGCGCACGTTGGGGTTGTGTAAATAGATATCCTTTATGGAGAGACAGGAGAGAAAGATGAAATGGAGTGCTTCAATAATACATGTTTCAGCTCGCACACACACAATGAAACTGGGATGTGTCACACTATATTATAAAACAGACTGCATGCTGCTCTCTAGTGTTGAATCAGTGTTGGAATAGCACAGTACTTTTCATTATCAGAAATGTATCAGATTTGTCGTATTTATGTCTTATGAAAGTAACATATTGCATAAACGTGTGAAACATCAAAATCAAATGAATGAAGATTAAACTTATTTTTGACCAAATGTGATATTTTGTGTCGTTTTTTACATTGTGCATTCCAATTTAACGACAGACTTCATAATATTTCCCTAATATAACACCAAACTGGCACACCAAGACTTACTCTGCTAATAACCGCTGCAAGTTCCCGCATGTCACTGTTCATCCCAATGAACGCACTTACGGGCTTCAGCAAACGCTCCTGTCAGACCAAAGGATGAGGGATGTTTCAGAATCATTTTCTATCACAGCTGCCTCTAACAGAGTTTGGAGCATACACAGTTGACCTACTGAGAAATCTGTGCAGGGCAGGGCAGAGCCGTTAATAGCACCTTTAACTGCATCAGAAATCACGCTCCTGTAATCAACCTGAAAGAATAAGTCATATGATGAGCAAACATTCTTTTTTAAGGCAAAAAAAAAAAAACCCTTAACAAAAGAAAGACCTTTCTCATATGTGTTTCCTCTTCTGCCCCATTCCTGATAAGAGGAGACACATTCAAACCGAACCCTGAAGCGTCCGCAGGCGTCAGCTGCTCTCCTTCCTGGACACATCATGCAAAGTGACTTTTTCTTGTTTATAGAGTAAAGTTTGTTCAAACAAAAACCTGATGTTTATAGACATACACCGGATTTGCTGATGTCTCTTCCTGTCTTTTTTACAGTGTTTCTGGATGACGGACGCTGGATGGAGTTGATTCTTGGGAGTGTGTGACTCGATGATGACGTCCTTTCACAAATGTGAACAAAAATGGTGAATAAAAACCATATTACGCTGAGTTTTTAAATGTGTTTGTGGTACATACCTTCTTTTACCACAGCTCTTTACAAACCGACTGTCTCCTATAAAGAAAAATAACACTAAATAATAACTTTTATTAATAGTATTTACAAGTATTATTGCACTACTACAATTCATTTTTTAATGTACATGAAAAGACACACACACACATTTTTTTTAACAATTAAAAATAATACAACAGTATTTATAAAGTATTAAAGAAGCTAAGAGTAAAATCTCACCTTGTTCAGTCAGTTTCTTCGTCAATTTGGGATACTTCTGAAACTTTATTAAATAATAACTCTCATATTCCATAAGGACAGTTTCCAGGTCAACATTGTCACACACTTCAAAGCGGCTTAAAGCAAAACTGCTTTCTTTCTCTAAGGCTTTAGCTGAATCCATATACCTGTGCAGTCAAAAAAATAAATGACTTCAATGTTTCTACCCTTGTGTCTTTTCTTTAATTTAGCCTACAGTAATTTGATGGTCATGACATTAAGCAATGTTTTTAAGCTCTTACCCCTCCTCCATTAAATGATGATAAATCAAAACCAGCAAATTTCTCCTGCGCGTTTCTGTTCTTAGTTCCTCCTAAGAAAATAAATACATAAAACGTTTATTTAAACTTCCATCAACAAACTAAATGTGTCACGACTTTAATATGGCTACTTGCAGCAAGTACTAGTAGACTATTTTGCGAGAATATTAGCTGATGCATAAACTGATACATGTTAGCTGTAACAGTTATTAGAACTGTTGAATATTTTTAATAAACTCCATTGAGTTTCCGTTAGATGGCGCCAAATCTTACATCAAGGAGAGACAGCATGACGGGTTGCTATGGCAACACAGAACTCAATGACTGTAAACAAGCGTATTTAGTAACTAAATAGCCTCCGAAAGGCTATGTAAAAATGATTTAAAAAAAAGCCCTCGACTTCATTCGTACCCAATTTATCTCACAAAATGTATGCATATTTACATACTTTCCTCTATACACCGAGTTACACGAATATTTGCTCATTGCAGTTTATCGCGTGAAATCATAGCGAACAAAGTTTAACACGACAGCTACAACAACAGCTTGACTTCAGCACTCACCGCCTCTCTGGCCTGATTAGCTGTCCTTATGGCTTGATAAGAGAGATCCATGCTACTATGAACACACTCACAAACACACAGCAGCGAGCTGAAATGAATGAGCGCGCACGCGCACGTGTGAGACGCTGCCGCCGCTCAACAGCACGAAAAACGACATTATGATTATCATACGCAAAATTACACACACTACCGGTCAAAACATTTGGAATAATTCTCACCAAGGCTGCATAAAACATTTAGTATAATGTGTATCTTTTACCGCCACAATTTATAATTGTTTTCTATTTAAAAAATAGTAAAATGTATTTTATTTGTGTTATAAAAACTACATTTTCAGCATCATTTCTGCAGTTTTCGGTGTCACATGACCATTCAGGAATCAATATTATGTTATTACGATTAATTATTGATGCTAATGATTAATAATGATTATTATCAATTCAAATAACAATAATAAAATAAAATAATAAACTAACAAAAAAAAATGCCAGTTGTAGATAAAGGGATAAAAAATAAACGCTTTGTAAATTGTAGAATTTTTGTCACATTTCTTAAACAATTGAAGAAATTGAATAAAACAAAACAGTACTAATTAATAGGTTTATTCTGGAGCGACTGCAGGCTGAACAGGAGACAGATCAGTTTTGAACAATGTATATTATGAAAAATAAAGAAACCATTAATATTCACAGTATATTAAATGTGCAAAGAGTGTGATCTGGAAATACAGAAAACTACCTTTTAAATTCTTTTATTTTTGCTCCACCCCACCAATACCTCGTAATAACAGTTTCTGGACAGTATTGAGCTGCTAAAACATCTTGCCACATTCAAACACAAACACTGGACCACAAACAGGGTGTTGACCCAAAATGTGTTTCACCTTTAGAAAAGACATTTGATAAACTCTTTGTTCCGTATGGAAAATAAAACTTTAATCGTTGGAAAAGTGATTACATTAAGTGCTTTCCATACATCCAATTCAACAAGTCGTTTGTGTCTCCATTAGGTAAGGGACACGCATGTGTCTTTCAGAGGACGCCGGTGTCAGTAAGGAAAGTGCTAGCCTCCAAGATCATGCTCTTTACATAAACACGTACAGTATAAAACAGAGTAAGAAAGTCCTGGGTGCTGAAGACGGTGTCGGCCAGGGCGAAGCCCAGCGTGGAGGGAATGAATCCTCGGCCGTACTCCACCATCCATGTCCCGGCGCTCCACTGCACTGACGTGGCTTCCCCCGCCGTGTGCACGATAGTTTCTCCTGCCACAACAAACACAGGCTTCTGAGAGAAAGCACTGTTAGACTGAAGCGTGTGTTGGTGACGTGTGTGCAGTTGTTGTACCTGGATAGTAAGTCTCGCTTTTAGTGGTTCCTTCTTTCCATTGCCTGAAAGTTCCAGAAATGATAGTGTCTGATATTTCTGCCCAGTAACGACCTGAAGGAGATGCAAATATAAAAGGAATGTGAAAATACAAGAAATTCTAATGTGGCAAAACAGCCATATCCAGTGTCATTGCTGCATTTACTGCAAAAGCACACATATAATATGGGGGGGTATGTATATATGCATATGTGTGTGTGCTGTGAACTAAAAGTCAAAACTAAAAATATAAATGGCTTACATAAATAATGACTTCAAACACAAATATTGTTGGCTACTGCTAAAAAATATACCTGTTCTACCTATGATTGGTTTTGTGGTTCCATGATCACAATTTAAATTGACCTTTTCCAATTAATGCACAGGCAACATTTTTAACTTTCATTAAAAATTTTAAGTATACGCTTTTGACCTAATATTAATATTTTACAGATAGATTTCACATTACACACACAACTGAAACTGTCAATATATTAAATTACAAATAAAGTTTTACAGTACAGGTCATTTTAGTAATACTTTTATTTCATTTTAGTTAGAAGTCACGGCAAAACCCCACTAACAAAATAATAAAAATTGTGAATACAGAAAATTTGACATTTGGGCCCGGTTTCACAGAAAGGGTTTAGCCTGAGCCAGGATTAAGCCATAGTTCAATCAGGACATTTAAGTCATTTTTATAAACATACCTTAGAAAAAAATCATTACTTGTGTAAATCTTAAGGCTAAACAAAGGCACCTATACATTTTAAGATCAGCCAGTGTAAGTTTTGTTCAGTTAAAACAGTTTAGACTTACAGGCAAGTCTAGGAATAGGCTTAAGCCTTGTCCGTGAAACCGGAGGTTGGTGTCATTATTTAATCTCAAAATGCTTCTCATTAGATTATCAAAACATTAATACATTATTTTAACAGCAATAGAGAATTAAATTATATATGAATTTATACATTCTCAATAATATTGCTATACACAATTGTTTTCAATCATTATTGGTTAAATTAATTCAAATTGACTGCTTAATTAAAAAAATAATGTTGCAGTGCGAAAAGACATTTTATCCAATAGTAGTCTTTTATTTATATATATATTTTATATCTTTTGATTTTGAAGACAAACATGCCCTGGAGATGTTCTTGACCCACCTGAATGTCCGCCCGTGTCAACAGCTGTCCCAAACAGCAGCACATACTCTGTGAGAGAAGCGTGCAGCAGACACATGGAGCCCATCCAGCCGCCCGCATTCACAAACACCCACTGCAGGTCCTCATCGGGTAGGATGTGACCCGGATACCTCTTCCTCAGCTCCACCACCACCTTAGAGAAAGCCTGCTCGTGGTCCTGGCCTAAGGCACACAAACACACAGTTCGGACATCTCATTTTATTTGGTTTAAACATATGTCCGACAAGTGACATGTTAAAAGAGAATCACTACTGTTATTAGATATGTTTTTTGCACAAAACACACTTTGAACAACTCTTTTAAGTAGACAATAAAAAAGCTTTGAAGCTTTGTATTGCTAGGAAGTGTATTATTTGAAATGTGTAGGATATATTAAGAACAAAGGAACTGCACTATCTTAGCAACAGATGTAACTTCACAACAGAAACAGGCTAAGTGTCTTTACTCACCTGCATACTGTCTTGCTAATTTGGCAACCTCTTCTTTTGTAAAGACATATTGCTTATTTGCCATCCAATATCTAATAAACTGAACTGACAACACCAGAAAACCGAGAACCACCACCGTTTTTAGAATAAATCGTATTACAGACATCGTAAACCGGGCACAAAAGACTATTTAAAAGTAAACCAATGTCTAAGATTACAATAGACATTAAACAGACATCATTCAGGCACACAGCATGGCAAACATGAAAGGTGACGGGCGATGACGTGAGGTGACGTCACGTCGGTGGCAACCAATCGGCTGCCACAAACGGCGAGGTCTAATCCAATGAAATCACAGAGAAAGCTACACGGAAGAAGGCGGTGCCTCTTTACCATCAATAAGCCACCAATATACGCAGAATACACAAAACAGCTTTTATAGATACAATGAAACACATGGAATAAATGAATGTATTAATGTATGTGGCATCATTTGTGTTCTCGGGGAGCCTGTAAACAGTACCAGCACTGATAGGTTTATTCATCTTTAGAAGCAAAATCCTGCGTTTTATTTACGCAGGACTGTTCACTTGAGGTTACTTAGGAGGAAGATCAAATGAACACTTGAAACTCTAGAAAGAAACAATCAACGTATTCATGTAAAAAAAAAAAACTGTAACAGGTGATCGGATATATTACGTAACCACAGCGGATTTTAATAAGCAGTAAGCGGTCAGATGGAGAGCGTCATTAAACCCACGTTTGATCCTAAAGGTGAGGAATGGTTTTACATGTTGACACTTATGCATTTTTGTATATGTAAGATTCGAGCTGTGCACGATTCACGGACAAATCACTAATCTATGTCATGTAATGACCTATTTTTGTGTTTTCCTCCTGTGGTTTGAATACACTGAAAATAGTACACTTGCTAGAGAGTCACGTGACGGCTGGCTGCGAAGCGGATCATGTGATTTATCTAGCGGTGGGAAGTCCGAGTCATTTTTAGAATCGGTTCGTTTGGACAGTTTATGTCAATGAACCGATTCAAACTCATTTACTAGGTAGACATCACTCCCCGAGTACCATTTGCAAAATTTTTGTTCAAACACATTATTAGATGTTTTCATACATGCTTTTGTTTACCAAAATGCTTTAAAACTGTGGAATTTTATGATAGTTTGGTTAAACTGTAAAACTGTCCTCTAAAATTCAAATAGCTGAGCGCTTTGCAAAATCTACTCGTTCAAAAGATTATTTGTTCTTGATTACATTCTGCTGTTACCTTTCAAATAAATCTAATATCGTCCTTGAATTTGTTTCAGAGCACCAGCATTTAAGGTACAATCCCCTGCGGGACTCCTGGGTTCTGGTCTCGGCTCATCGGATGAAGCGTCCGTGGAAAGGACAGGTGGAGAAACCTCCAGAGGACAACATCCCACGGCATGACCCGAACAACCCCCTCTGTCCCGGCAGCGTGAGAGCTAATGGAGAGGTGAGCGAAACAGCTCAAATACGAACATTAAATTTGCTACACAGCATTATGGAGGGTGTAGAAGCACATTTTTGAAGCTTGTCCTTTTTATTATTTATTATACACCATTCAAAAGTCTGGGCCGTTTTCTAAAGCATGTACTCAATCATGCAGGCCTATTAATGCTCAAATAAATGCTGTTCTTTGAACTTTCTGAACTTTCTGTTCATTCAATTCTGAAAATCATCATGATATGATGAGTAATGATGCTGAAAATTCAGCTTTGAAAATAGCAATACATTACGATTTAAAATAAGCTATATTCACATAGAAAAAAAAAAAAAAAAAAAAAAAAAAATTTAAAAATTAAGCTTGGGTTCTACTTTAGAAACAAGTCCTGTTTTTCATTCAATGTAAGAAAGAGGTTAGTTTCTAC
>JAUCMU010000002.1:2316393-2329033 GCA_032275025.1 Enteromius treurensis
AACACAGAAACGCTCTATAAAACTGCAATGAGTATGCTAATCTTCATTTTTATCTTCACTTCAGCATCTAACTGTAAGGTTATGCATGAACAAATGCAATAACGTTTTATAATATCATCTGAAGGCCTTCTTCAATGGAGTAGCGTGCCATCCTCAAAACGCGATGAACGTTCAGTGAAAAATGCAGGAAATGGCGTTCTTCTTATACCATTGATCTGTGGGAGTTTACATGTCGCACGCATCTCGTGCGGTCAATTGTAATAACAAAGCGAATGGGCGTGGTCACATAAAAAAAAAAAAACTAGACATAGTGTGGGTTTCAGACTGATAACTTTATCAACAATATTCTGTTACAACATAAACTTACTGCTCAAACACATGCGCTATAGCCTGGCTGGTGTGCAAGCCGCGGAATTGTTTCGCATGTAATATGGCTCGTTGTGGCGTGAAACTCTTGTCTATCCACTGGGAGGTAAGGCTCATTAGCGACACGGGGCTAACACTGCTCGTCCAAATATCTGTGGTGAAGCTAAACGCAGAGGAGGCTTGCAGTCGGCTGTGGATATGTTTTTTTCATGGAGTCGTGTAGTTTAGGCAGCTCCGTGTCAGTCATGTACCGGCGGCTTGGGACATTATATCTGGGCTCCAGAACATGGAGGAGACGCAGGAATCCCACATTTTCTATTTCCGAGAGAGGCAGTTATTGAGTACACTGCATTGAGTGACCAGCCAGTGTTATTTTCACAGCACATGGATTGTCTCTGGACATTTTCTCTCGTCTTGCAGGAGTTTGCTGCAGCGTGGGTTGTGTTGGTTTAGAATCGTGGGTAAAGTCTTCGTACTCGTTGTCGTGTTGGGATTTAAGGGGCTTGATTAAATTACTAGTGTTAAATGTGCTACCTTTTGAGCCTCCTCTGGACAATTTTGCTGAGCACAATTTGCAGTCCGCCTTTGTTTTGTAGTCTTCATTCACTTTGAAATAGATCCACACATAGTCTACACCAATTAAATCACTGGCTGCTTGTATTTCCATCTCTGTCGCCCAATTTCCAACGAATTTAAAATATAAATTTTAAACTTTATATAAACTTTGGAAGTCGTGTTTGTAACTGCTGTTCATTCTTGGCCAGGTCCCTCCTGTGAAAGAGATTTTGTAATCTCAGAGAGTTTCTCCTGGTTAAATAAAGGTCAAAAAAAAGAAAGGAATAACTGTACGATTTAAAATTATTTTACAATATTACTTATTGGTTTGTTTTTTATCAGATAAATGCAGCCTTTTCATAAGCTGTGCAGTGTCATTGTAACTTTCAAAAAAGCAGAGCAATTTCCAGCCTTGTAACCACATTTAACACAGACTTGTGCAATGACCCCACAGACTTCCACTGTTAAAAACAGTTAATGTGATTTTTGACTAAGTAATAACGTTGCTATTTTGCTACCATTTCTAGTTGCCTAATTTTATGTTTACTATTTATTTATTTATTTCAAATCACCTTTGTCATTTAATACGTAATATGGTGCTCCAGGATAATGATCAGGTCCTATATTAACATGCACGGATGTCAATGAACACCTTCTTTTTTTTTTGTACCCAGACTGAACCCAGGATATGCACTGCAGGATACATCACTGCAGTACCATTTCCGATTCATTTGCATGCCCTATTATCAAGTATCAAGTTATCAGATTGTAGTAAAATGGTCCATTTACAGGATTTTAAACATTCATGAGCTTATAAGCTGTGGGCACCTCTGGCTCAGCCTGCAGCATTATAGGAGTTTTTTTTTTTTTTTTTTACAAACACAGATGAAACCGTCCTCTCTGTGGAAAGTGATGTGTCTGCATTCTCTGACTAAGCAGAAAAATACGGTGATATCCTTTTCCTCGACCGTCCGTTTCTCTCCATCTGCCCGTGTGAGTTATACAGCGGCGTATATTCAGCGGCGCAGTTTATTTAAGCCTGACAAATGTTCTTGGCTGACTCTCTCATTCCTGGACATTATTATTTAATGATTAATTAAACCAAGAAAGTTGCCAGGCTACTTTACATTCAGACAAGATGTTGAACACGCACTCTTGAACTCCCTTTTTTCACGTTGTTCGGAGAAGCGTTTGGCTTGGAGCAGCTTGTCTAGTCAGATATGTCAACCTGAGGAAGAGCAAACTGAAAGAAAGAGAACGCTCGGGGATGTTTTGTCCATCAGACTGGGATTAAATGCAGTTTGTTTTATTGCAGGTGAATCCAGAGTATGACAGCACGTTCATGTTTGACAATGATTTCCCTGCTCTTCAACCTGACGCTCCAGACCCCGGTATGATCTATCGTCCCATTCAGTCCCATAAGACTCAGTTCATTTTACAGTGTTTTGGACCTCTAACATGGCAATGGAAAAAGTGGATATGAAACATGTAGAAGTAGCTCAACTGAAGACTGGAGTAATGATGCTGAAAATTCCGCTTTGATCACAGCAATACATTGCGTTTAAACAAATATTACAACACAAAACTGCGTTTGCATCACACAAATGCAGCCTTGGTGAGGATAAAAGACTACAGGCTCTCTATTTATTGTAGCACTTGCCATTAAAATAAAAGTAGACGGTTAAATTGTAAAACTTGTAATGTGCAATTATGATCTGTATGTTAATGAAGCATTTCATTCTAACAATTTGCTGACAATTTGCATGCTCACTCGTTCTAGGCTCAGATCATCATCCACTTTTCCAAAGCAAAGCAGCCAGAGGGGTTTGGTGAGAAGTTTATTTCTTATTTTTTTAAGAACTAAAATGACTAACTAGTACTGCTTGCATTGCTGTTTACAGCAAAACCCTTATGCCTAAAATATTCAGATTAAGCACGGTTTTCGTTGTGAACTGTTTAGCAGACTTGAATGATTTCATTCTCGAATGACCTTTCTAAATGATATTACGAATTTTGAATTTTAGATTGATAATGGCAGCCACGATGGGGTTCAAAGTGGTTAACAAAAAGAAAAGAAAAGAAAAGAAAACAACAACAAAACAGTGAAAAATAAACATATTTAAAATAAATAAACAGGTAGATAGAAAGAAATGTAATAGGCAAATAAATATTATGTACTACAAATATATGTTTATTTATAATATAAATTTAAACATTGAATAAATAAACAAATACAGTTATGTAAATAAATAACAAAAATAAAGATGCCGTTGGCATTAAACAAACAAATAGCAACAAAAACAGCAAGAAGAAGGGATTAGCAGATGGTTATCTAAAGAAACGTACAGTAGGTTCTTTCCTCTTGGTTCTTACCCACCAAGATTTTTCACCAAGTCTGTGCCACCCTCTCTGTTTTACATTATTCTTATAAAAGAATAATATAGATTGCCATAGATTGGAGCAGCACTGAGGGATACTTTGTTAGCACAGTGTGTTAGCTCTGTTATTGTGGTTCATGCCCCCTCTAAAGTACTGCTAATAAACTATTTCCCTCAGTTTAATCGTACTGCGTGTAAAAATTGATTGTGCTGCCAGAACGGCGACACCCCAGGAGAGCGTCAGCTGAGAGGAAAGAACTAAACGCTGTAGCAATGACTCAAAACACATTAGAGGTCCAGTCCAATCAAGGTTTTATTAGTGTCTTGCTTGTGTTAGTGTATTATGTAGATTATTAATGAAATCACCATTTTCACATTCTAATTTTGATTTTGTCCTTTGTTTTTTTTAAATGTATTTAAACGTTGTATTCTTGCATTAAAATTGTTTTACATTAATAATATACAAGTAATGATATTTATATTTATACGTATTTATATTTATATAATCACGATAAATAATACATGATGTCTTGTTTTAAAATTTCCCAACTTCTGAAAAATTATTTGAATACACCAGCAGGTCAAAAGCCAAATCAGAGTAATGATTTGTCAATATTGAATTCCCTTTCTCTTTCCGGCCGTGTCATATTGTTAACACTAGGTGGTGCTGCCATCTAAGAATTGACTGAGGTAGACAAGTCTTTGTACAAAGTCATTCAGTCCCAGTATATGTGCTCAGTGATTATCATGTGGATTTGTTTTATGGGAGAGACACCATTAGATTGTCTATTACCCTGATTTCTCTGATCCCTAGTGCTTTCTGTTTTATCTTTTCCACACTGGACCATTTTATGCACTATTTTTGAAGTCAGAAGAGAACTTTACAGACACTGAGGAGGTACATAGGGCTGCTCTGAAACGGCACCTGTTTGTGAAACCATCCAATTAGCAGCGTAGCAGAGCAGGCCACAAACACAGAGACCCTGCCAACTGACGCTCAACTCTAATGCACTGGGATCTGACATTGTTTTCAAAGTAGTAAGAATAGCGCTCAAGGCGCAAACAAGTCAAGGACGCCTAATAGAGAGAACTGGCTGCCCCACATAAAGCCTGCATAAAGTTTGCAGGCACAGCTGTTGGGTTTCATTCAGGGCTGAGAGTAGACAGAATGACACTATATATTTATTCATACCTCTGCTGGGATAATTTTCGAAGGTGAAGTGTAACATCCACTGTATGTTTTATGATGAATGCTGCTTAGTTCATAACTGCTGGAGAAATGTGAGACTAACAGATAGATGCAGATTGTAGATCAGATAGATAGATAGATAGATAGATAGATACCTGTAGACAGATAGATAGATAGATACCTGTAGATAGAAAGAAAGACAGATAGATAGATAGATAGATAGATAGATAGATAGATACCTACAGACAGACAGACAGACAGACAGATAGATAGATAGATAGATAGATAGATAACTGTTGATAGACAGACAGACAGACAGACAGACAGATAGATAGATAGATAGATAGATAACTGTTGATAGACAGACAGACAGACAGACAGACAGACAGATAGATAGATACCTGTAGATAGACAGACAGACAGACAGACAGATAGATAGATAGATAGATACCTGTAGATAGACAGATAGATAGATAGATACCTGTAGATAGACAGACAGACAGACAGACAGACAGATAGATAGATAGATAGATAGATAGATACCTGTGGACAGACAGACAGACAGACAGATAGATAGATAGATACCTGTGGACAGACAGACAGACAGACAGATAGATAGATAGAGACCTGTAGACAGACAGACAGACAGACAGACAGATAGATAGATAGATAGATAGATAGATAGATACCTGTAGATAGACAGATAGATAGATAGATAGATAGATAGATAGATAGATACCTGTAGACAGACAGACAGACAGACAGACAGATAGATAGATAGATAGATAGATAGATACCTACAGACAGATAGATAGATAGATAGATAGATAGATACCTGTAGATAGACAGACAGACAGATAGATAGATAGATAGATAGATACCTACAGACAGACAGACAGACAGATAGATACCTGTAGATAGACAGACAGATAGATAGATAGATAGATAGATAGATACCTGTAGATAGACAGACAGACATACAGACATACAGACATACAGACATACAGACATACAGACAGACAGACAGATAGATAGATAGATAGATAGATAGATAGATAGATACCTGTAGATAGACAGATAAATAGACAGATACCTGTAGATAGACGGATAGACAGACAGATAGACCTATATATATAGATAGATAGATAGATAGACAGACAGACAGACAGACAGAGATACTAGATATAGATATATAGGTAGATAGACTAGATAGGTAGATAGATAGGTAGACAGAAATACTAGATATAGATAGGTAGATAGACTATATAGATAGACAGACAGAGATACTAGATATAGAAAGATAGGTAGATAGACTAGATAGACAGACAGATAGATAGATAGACTGACAGACAGATATACTAGATATAGATAGATAGGTAGATGGACTAGATAGATAGATAGATAGACAGACAGACAGACAGATAGATAGACAGACAGACAGACAGAGATACTAGATATAGATATATAGGTAGATAGACTAGATAGATAGATAGATAGATAGATAGGTAGACAGAAATACTAGATATAGATAGGTAGATAGACTATTTAGATAGACAGACAGAGATACTAGATATAGAAAGATAGGTAGATAGACTAGATAGACAGACAGATAGATAGATAGATAGATAGATAGATAGACTGACAGACATATATACTAGATATAGATAGATAGGTAGATGGACTAGATAGATAGATAGATAGATAGATAGACAGACAGACAGACAGACAGATAGATAGACAGACAGACAGACAGAGATACTAGATATAGATACATAGGTAGATAGACTAGATAGATAGATAGATAGACAGAGATACTAGATATAGATAGATGGGTAGATAGATCGATCTAAGCATGTTGTTAAGCAGATTGTTGTGTTTGTTTGTTTACAGTAAGGTCATGTGTTTTCACCCGTGGTCTGACATCACCCTGCCCCTCATGCAGCCCGCAGAGATCCGCAAAGTGATTGACAAGTGGGCAGATCTGATTGTAGAGATGGGTGCTGAGTACACGTGGGTGCAGGTCAGTACGTCTCTTCCTCTCACGTCTATTTTTTGGTACACCTGTTTCTTTGCATTGACAAATAAAACAGTTTAATTTACTTTGCACTAACACACAGCCTTAGGACACATGACTCATCTTAAAATAACAGACATTTTTCTCACTGTGACTGTCTTGGGGGGGGGGGTGTAGCAAATTAATGAAACATTTGCACCATTTGTTGCCTCAAGAAACTTTCTCTCTAGAAGCCATGGAGTCACGGGGACGTGACTGCTCAAGAGTGTGTGTTTAAAGGAGACAGAGGCAGGGACAGCACTCGATTGGGTTCTGTCCCAGTCTTCCTCATCAGCGCTAATTGGATCAATTGGGAGATGCTCTTCAGTCAGGGTGTCTCAGCACTGATCAATGGCAGGCAGTGTAGAGCGCTCCTCCAGCCTCTCTGGACACATTAATGCTCCTGCGGGGGAATAATGGAGCACTTCAAAGGGTTCCAGGGATATGAATATAGTGAATTAAGATGTTTGTGCCAAAAGATAGTTAACTTATGAGCGTGAGAGAGTTCCTGAGCCTTAGTGGCTTTTTGACAGACTATAGATTCAGTTTAACGAAGGTTTTCAGCTTTAAGGTACAGAATCCTACACACTTTATCATTTTATGTTTTTCTCTGAAGTCCACTTATAAAGTTAGCTATATATCTTATGCCAAAACAGTAATAATTTTGATTTATATGACAATTTTTTCACCCTTTTTGCTACTGTTCCTTAACATCAATAGATAAATGGCCTCTGTTAGACTTCCTTCATATATGTATTTCGTCCTTTTTGGGCAATCTGGGATTTGTTTTTCATTTTCTGTATCTTTCTAGTTGCTTTTTAATAAGTAAACGTGCACATCTCATTGCACCCGTTGTCTCATATTCACATGCACAAGAATGTATGTGAAAGAAAAACTAATTCACTATTTTTGGAAAACTTTTAATACTGTGTCTTGAACACAGAACTAGTCTGAACAACTAACAGTCAGCTGATGGGTAATGAGTCTTATTTTTCAGATCTTTTAACTTTTTTTACGTAACTGACTAAAAACAGCTATGATAAATAATTTTGCACAACAATTGGACCTGTGATCATAACTACTAGTTCTCCAGTTTTACCAAAAACTAATAAATAATGAAGGGAAGACACTTATTAACTCCAAAGGACTATAGAGACATCAATACTAAATAATACAAGAATATTGTATTCTCCGTAATAGTGCAGGAGTGCAGAATACATTGAAGATATGGCAGTGTCCAAACTTCTAATGGACTTCGAATGATGTTTGATACATAACAGCTACAAAACTAATAAGGAGAGCAGTCCCATCAGTTGCAGGGTTAGTTCACCCCAAAATGTCATTTATTACTCACCCTCATGTTGTTCCTGTAAGACCTCCATTTAACTTTGGAATTCATTCGCTACTGTCTGTACAAGGCCAAAAAACAATTGCACCTTTAAAAAGAAGCAACTTTGTACCTTGTTTACCCCTGGTTCATATCAGTACCTTAAAGTTCTTTCATCATTTACTCACCCTCAAATAGTTCCAAATCTGCATAACTTCCATAGGATTTTCCCCTGATAGTGTAAAGTTCATTAGGCCATGAAGCAGGGTGTCAGATGGTGTTTCAGTTTTTAGCTCCAACCCCAATTAAACCCACCTGAGCCAGTTAATCGTGGTCTTTAGGATCACTAGAAAGACCCAGGCAGGTGAGCTGGAGCTAAACTCTGAAGGAATATAGCCCTACAGGAGCAGGATTGGACAACCTTGCCATAGAGTGAACAGTTTGTCATTTTATGGTTCACAAGGTTGCTTGAGTTCATGTTTCTATGTATTCATGGCAAAAGGAAGCACCTTTAGCACTTTTGCTGAGCTAGCATTGTTGCAGACTTACAGCATTACGGCACAGTGCCAACCTCAGGTTACTCCAGGGACACTGAATCTGTAATTTAACACCATGTCCTAACCTGGGATTGTGATGAGCACTTTGTGCTGAGTCTGCACTGGGAAATCTCACGGGTTCAGATTATACAGTAATTCTACACAGCTGCATATTAAACATTAAAGTATGTTCTGGTTGTGCTGTGTGGTGTTGCATGAGTTGCGACAAATTACTTGTTTTTGGAGATATTTAATGTCACGCCAAGTTAGCACACAATGTGCTGTTAAACATTGTTTTTTGTTGATGTGAGAAAGTCAACTTCTTTAATAAACTGGATATTCAAGTCCTGGGAAGTTTAAGTTGTGTGCAAAGAGCAAGATGACATCTTACCTTTATAATTGCCTTTTAAGTGTATTTTTTATTTATTAGCTTATTTAGATTCAGATAACAACTAATTAAATTTTGGACAGTTTTATAAAAAAACAACACTTTATTTATCAAATTTGCAATCAGTAGAGAGACTGCACGTATTGCACCGTGCACATTTTCTCACTCACAAGCCAACACCTTAGAAGCTCAGGAAAAAACTTTTCATATTTGTAATTATGACATTTTCATAGTGTTTGTGTACTTTCAGCATTTAAATACAATCCCGCTACCATTGTTCCCCCTCGTTAGAGTCATATGGCAACATTTACTATCAGCTTAGTAATTCTCAAAGAAGAATTAACACTTAAAAGGCATTGACGGTTATTTTTCCAACTCACCTTATTAACTTTGGAGTTTCTTTTAATTAATTGCGGTGCTCTTGGTAGCTGTTTTTAATTTTTTTTTCATATACATGGTCTTTATGAAATTGCACTCTAACGCTAATTTGACCCATTAGTAAATCTGGCCCTTAAATGCGTTCTCTTTTTCATAAAATCATGCATTAGAATTGTGTTGAAAACTGGCAATCATCATTTTTGCAGTAAGATTCAGTCCAGTCCGAGAAGCATCTACAGGGGCGCTTCTACATTTCTTCCAGTTTATCCCGGTTATCCCAGACACCTCGGATAACACCGGTGGTTATCTCCTCTCTGTTAAACACATCAGGGCATGTGTGCTGCCTCATCTTTGCGATTTACAGACCCTGAAGAGCGGTGACTTTAGCCGAGTCAATATTTATCAAGTGGAGTAGTCAAGGGCAGATCCTGCTCAAATCGCCCTTGAGGGAGGTGCCAGGAAGTCTTAAAACTCCCTTCGACAGGATGTTTCCCTTTAAACAGCAACATGTGCTCTGATCTCTTCATGTCTCAATAACAGAGTGCGTGTTTTGTCTGCACCTGTCTGTTTGAGTGTGTTCCTGTGCACTTGTATACGGTTTGCCGCGGCTTGTTATGTCTGGGTTCTTTGAAAAGTTGTAATGACATTTTTTGTGTGTGTTTCAGATCTTTGAGAATAAAGGAGCCATGATGGGCTGCTCAAACCCCCATCCTCACTGTCAGGTACGCCTTCACCTCGTTACTTCATTGATGTCACTTTTTTCTAGCCCTCCTCCTGCCAATTAGCGCTTGCTCCTGTCGGCTCGCTGAAGCAGACAGCCCTGAAATGCTACTCTGTGAATTAAGACGTTTCCGCAGCAGTCTTTGACCATCTGGGATGTTTTTTTTTTTTTTTTTGGCTGGAATAGGTCTTTAACTGTCACCTCAGTGGAGAGACTGCTGACGAGACACAGCTAATGCAAGCAGGAGCTTAAGAGGCCTCCAATTAGGGAAGTACAGAGATGGTCCAATGAAAGACGTTACCTGTTAGAAAATTAACGAATGGGTTTGTCTTGAGGGGATTCTGGGATTTTATTTTTTAAAGGAGGTCGCTGGGATGGCAATGGGGTGGAAAAGTAGCTGCTTCTATCAGTTTGATAGCGTTCAGTGTAAACGATGTGTTTTATTGACATCTTCTTGACTCAGAGCAGCAAGGACTTCTGTTTCCTCTCGTTTCCCTTTTTTCTAGCTGTCTATCTTAGCCTTGTTTCTTCTGTGCACAGGAAGCCTGTCGCTGTCGTGCCGTGACAGCACAGCAAGCCAAACTCGCTGGGTTGGCCGCACACACTGAGCTCCCTCTCGCCGAATTCATGACGTGTTTATGGCTGTGTGCTCCTCTAGGGGGCAGTAGAGGATTTTCAGTTGCTTTGACACGAGCTCTGTTTAAAGGAGATGTCAAAAACCTCTCATATTTTCCATATCATACTTTCTTTGTAATAAACCACACCTAAAGAATGAAGGTTTAACGGTCATACATAGATTCATGGTTTACCGGCTTGCATTTATTTTTTCGGCCTCATCAAATCTGATCTCTGGTGCTGATGCACTGCAATGTGAACTAACTTGTTAGGTTGTGATTGATATATTTCAGATGGCTGGAGAAAGTCAACTCTAGTTCTGCAGTTGCAGGGAATTTCATTTTTGTAACGCAGGAACAAAAAGTAAATGCGGTGCTTTTATGAAAAAAGACAGCTTAAATTAAATATAACAAAACACTTAAGAGTGGAAAAAAAAACATTTTCAAGACTCTAACTTGCTGTTTTTAATAAATGGTATCAAATAAAACCTGACAAGTATTATAAAATGTGAAACCTTAAGTTGGCTTACCAGTCTGCATTAAATTGACATCAGCAGTGTTATTTAGTATAATTTAAACAGTTTAGTATTCATATTTTTATGTATTAATTTATTCATTATTTGTTTTGTGATAGCTTTTAAAAAAATATTTTCAGTTGGCATTTTAATTGTAGTTAAACTTTTTTGTTTACTTTTTTTATATTTATTAAATATATTTAAATTCTTTATTAAATATTTTAATTAATTTGACTATTATTTTATCTAAACTTGTTTTCTGTCTGTTAGTTCTCAAGATTTCTAATTTTCATTTAAGTTTTTTTGTTTAGCTTTTCATCTAATATTTGTGCTTTATTCCATTAACAAATGCCATTTTATAGTTTAAGTTGTCAATATTACTGGATAGCAACAACAGTAATAGTGTGCTTAATAACTTATTAACTTAATTAAAGGGGTCATACAAAGGCAATTTCCCACAAGCTAATATGATTCTTTAGCATCTTAATGAAAAGTTTGTAATATAGGTTGCTTTAAAATTTCTCAAAGATAGCTCATTTTACCCTGTCAAAAACAGCTCTTTAGAGATCACTCTGGTCTGATGACGGCTCACTCAGGGCGGGTCTGAGGTAAGACACCAGTTCAGTCTGTGTGACACGCTGCTGTCAATCAACTATTGTGGGAGTGGCCTTTGTCATGCATTTGAGAATGGCTTGATTTCAGAAGGGGCAACTTATTTTTATTAAATTAAAAGAAAACTACTGGTGGATGCTGTGGGTGTGGCCAAAAGACACAGTTTCTCGTTCCTTCAAGGAACTAGGTTTACCTGCGTAACCCCAAGATGTTCCATTCAGGAACTCACACTGTGTCAAAATGCTATGGAAATGAAATACCCATGCCCCCAGACCTACAAGTCCCTGCCTAGTGTGGAAGCAGCACAACTGAGGCACGAGAACATACAGGTTACTTCCTTAACTTCCTTACTTCCATTGCTCTATTATTGCTTCCATCTATTATTAGCTGCTGTTTGTAGTGATAAATATACATCCTAATTCCCTCAATATTTCCTATAGTATATATCAAACCTATCTTTTTGTTGATCGTTCGTGTTCATTATAAAAACCGCGAGTGCAGCTCGTTAGCATTAATCTGCCGGTTAGCGTGTCTTTCGCGTCTCTCGCGCTATACTCGTGGATATTATTACTGTTTTTCTAGCATTGTCTCCATTTATTTAATTGCTGTCTCCCAAACCATTTAAATTATTGTTTCACTTCTTGTTCGCTCCGTTGCTCCGTTTTTCACAAGTTTATCAAACAGCAGTGGTAAGTGAATGACCCATCAATCTCGGTGAGTATGGCTTTTCCCTCTCTAGTTGTTTGCACATCATACCACATGTATAGTTGATCTCTCTCTGTCGATGATGAGGGTTTCACATGTGATAAATGCAGGAATATTGTTAGGCTGACAAACTTTAACTGAGGACAGTCAGAATGCGAGGGCTGTTGATACGGCTTTGGATGCGGATAGTTCAGCTTATATACGTTGTTCGGTTCCTGCAGTGCCTGCGCAGCAGGGCAAGTGGGTGACTGTGAGACGGCATAGTCGTGGGTCAAAAAAACGCTCTTCCGTTCCGATCAGAAC
>JAUCMU010000002.1:2329133-2346005 GCA_032275025.1 Enteromius treurensis
TGTGTACACACACTCCCAACACACATTTCAGTCCAAACAGCTTGTAAAAGTGCATGCGGCACCGGATGACCCCTTTAGCTAATTGTGCCAGTTTAGTTTAGCTTAAGCGTTATTTGCTTAAAATACTAACTCTGTAAACTAAAATAAAAACAAAAATGACTTAAAAAATAAGCTAATTCAAAAGCACAAATCAAAAGTGGAACTAAAAACCAGATTAAAACTGTAATTTGTCTGCATATTAAACTGGAGCAGGGCAGCATATTTGGACATGGAACAAATTACATGCCTTTTCCAGGTGGATTTTTTGCACTAAATGTTAATAAACCCTTTAGCAGCACCACATTAGACTAGTTTCCTTGGCAACAGCTCTTCCATGCATCATACTGCCAGTATGACAACACATCCACCAGTATGTGCTGGACGTGACATCAATCATCGACCTCTAACATAAATCAACCTCCCAGCACACTCAGGCTGAGCCCAGATAGAATCACCCGTAAGCCGCTCTTAAGTTTCTCATATGATTTTATCAATGGACGCAGCTAAATATGAGTAAATAAATCCCCCTCTCTGTCCCCTGTGTGTGGCCCCGTGGAGAGACTGGAGCTCTGTGTGGCTTAGGTCTATGTCAGCCGGCAGGAGTGAAGCTCTACCCAGCATGCCCTGGGAGAGATGGATAAGCCGCGTGTATCCGGCTGCCCACCTTCTCTGGGATGAGAGTATTTGCTGAGAGGGAGAGACTGAGCGAGCGCTCGCGATACAGCAGGCTGTCTGTGTTGATCTGTGTCTCTTTTTCTCTGTCTGTCCCACGCTTTCTCATATCATCCGTAACCACCCACCCCTGAACAAACACAAAACATCAGCTCTCAAAACAGAGACTCATCTGTCTCTTGAAACGATTATCGTGCTGCTTTAAAAATTGTGTCTCGGGGTCTTTTCACACTTTTTTTGCTCTCATCAAGCCTCAGAGGTCAAAATCAACTCTAAATGCTTTAAAGGAAGTTCACGCAAAAATGAAAACTTGCTGAAAATGTCTTCATCCTCAAAGATGTAGATGAGTTTGGGAAACTGAATTGGAGAAGGCTTTGCATTAATGGATCCTCTGCAGTGAATGGCTTCCGTCAGAATGAAAGTCCAAACAACTGATACAGACGTTACAATAATCCACAAGTAATCCTCACCACTATTAACATCTTGTGAAGGCAAAAGCTGCGTGTTCGTAAGAAACAAATCTATCATTGAGATGTCTGTAACTTGAAACTGTTGCTTCTTGCTAAAATATGAGTCGGCAATCCATAATAATGTTTCCTCCAGTGAAAAAGTCACCTTGTCTGAATCCAGAGAGAAATACGCACCGATCAAGCAGCGTTCCAACCAAGTGCATTGATTAATATTTTAATATAACGCAATCATTAATTGTACAAATGATTATTATTATTTAATGATATTCAAGGAGGCTGGGTTCCACGAAAAAGGAGATCATGGACTTGCGTTTTTTTTGTCTTCTGAGGTCCACTTATAATATTACCAAGATTTTTACATCAGGAAAAAACCAAACAAACAAAAAACCCCATCGTAATTTAGAAGTAATAGTCCTGTTTTTAACCTCTCGTTATTTAAGTTAAATGTGTAAATTGGTGGGTGGGGCTAAACAGGTACATATGTAAATTTGGTGGGTGGGGCTAAATTGGCAGTAATGTAGAACTGGTAGGCGGAGTTTAGCAGGCAGTGATGTCGAATCAATTGGTGGGGCTAAAAAAGTCTGATATAGAAGTGGTAGTTGAGGCAGACCCTCGATTTTCTTCTGCGGAGGCGGTGCTTGTCCACACTATTACATCATAGAGTAGAACATTCCACAAGCTGTCATTTTGGAAGACTGCCTACAGTATAAGCTGTATTTTTTTGAGTTCTGAACCAGGATGTTTTATAGTGCAATGACCTCTTATATGTCAAAAGATCAAGGAGATTTTGGTTCATAACCCCTTAAAAAAATCTGAATATCTGAAATATCTCTTGTACGGTCAAGAATGGTGTAAATGCCTTTTCTGGTTCTTTTTGTCATAAACTTTGCACTCATTTGATTTCCATTCTTATGCATGTGGATGCAGGATGCAAATGTCAAGTTTGGTGACTTTGGAGAAACTGCACTCACATCCAAATGTAACTTACTGTTATGATTTGAAGTTTAATTTTCCACATCATTACTGCAGTCTTCGGTGTCACAAGATACAGAAATCCCTGTACAGCAATATGCTGATGTTTTTATGTCGGATGGTTCTTTGCCTGCATATTGTGCATTATAATCATTTAAGGCACTGTTAGCTATATTAATTATCCTGCTTATACCACAGTCACTTGACAACACTAAGAAGTTAAAACTGGTAATTATGTTCACAGCACAATATTTGACTGGAAGGGTAAAAATGGCAGATATTTTTGTAGGTTATGGCCCATTAGATCTCTAGCTTTCTGCCTGCTTCACATCAGACACAGAGCTGAAAGATGTGATAAGACCACATTTATTCAAAGAAATTAAGTATAAGTATATATTAAGTATATATGAAAGTTGCATGTCTGAATTACCTGTGTCTGCACATCTCTCTACGAACAATAAATCTGTGAGTTCAGTTACATCAGTGATTTTACCTCCTCATTGCTTAAGAATATAATATAGCGATATCTAAAGTATTTAATTGATTGAAGTCACAGGGCAGCATTGACAATGTTCTGTGCTCCTAAATGTTTCTGTGTGTGCATGTATGTCGGTGATAAAACTGACACGCAACTACCTGTGCATTAAAAGGTGACCAATCAGAATAGAGCGTTCAGACAGACTATAGTAACATAATTCTATTTATTTATTTATTTGTTGTTTTAAATAAACATTTAATAACAATAATGCACAATAATCACCGGCCGATATGTAATGTACATCTTGTCAGTAAAGCTGGTTTCATAATTAGTAGTCATTTCCATCACATTCACATGGAGCAGGATTTACTGACAAGCTGCGCATATCTGCCTTGGCTGTCAGTGTGGATTTGCGCAGCTCGTCTGACCAGCTTTACTGACAAGATGTACATTACATATCGGCCGATGATTATTGTACATCCCTAATATGAATGTCATTTGTAATTACATTCTAAATATCTTTACTGATACTTTTGACCAAATCAATGCATCCTTGTTAAATATTAGCATCAATTCTTTGAAGAAAAAGCCTAAAATTAAAACTAGTAGTGCACATATAAACTGTTTATGCTTACAGCAACCTCGTACCTTTTATGCAACCAACCACGTGAATGTGAATAGAAATTGGACCGTTTGAATGAGAGGATCTGCATCCTTAGTTCTGGCAGGTCATGCTTGTAAAGCATGCATCAGCTCACTCTCTACCTATAGGAATATGACACCAATGGAAGCATCCGTATATAAAGTTTGTCAGTATTATCAGCGGTTTTCACATTGCTCAATAGCTAATTACCCTCCTCCATCCCCAGCTCCTCCTCTGTCAGTAAGGATCCAGGCTTCTGATTCTCCTTTGAATCACACTAATTATAAAATGTGAACCAAAATGATTTAACTTGAACAATACCTGCAATGCATTCGTTGGTTCTGTTTTGTTTACTTTGGGAGGTTATCCTTGCTCTCCCTCCTCTTATCTACGCTAGACTGCATGGAGGAGTAGGCAGTTCTTGCCCAGAACAGAACCATATACCACCAATCCAAACTGTATGCTAATTGTCAATCATCTTTTATTCAATAGTGGTCCTGACAGAAACTTCTTATTGTTTGAACCAGTGGACAACCACGCTTTCACTCAAGTTTTATGTCAACATGCTTCATCACACTGCCAGGAAGGGGATTTTGGTGAGAACAGAAAGATGTATCCACTTTTTATAATTATTACTAATTTATACTAACACAACATTTCAACAAAACTTGATAAATAGCTGGTTGCCAACCAATTTCCTCCTGAGAAATGTATTAAGAATTTCATAGACCACAAATCTGACAGCTAAATTAGTGGTTTGGTGGTATTTTTTCATAGTTTAAACATAACATGTGGATATTTTCAAAGAGAATTTAAAATCAGAAGAATAAATGTAAAAACTGTAAAACCATCCCAAATGCATTCTGGTGATGGCATCTTTGGTTTATCCCTGCGTGAACGGACGTTGCGTATAATGTCATCTTATCTGTGAATTTACATACACAGCTAGCAGTAGCGATGGCAGAGAAATGGCACAGAGAGAGATCGGCGGTCAGCGATGATTGACGTTCTCTTGGATCTCCGGCTGATGCCTTTCCAAACGCAAGCCAATCTGCCGCTCTCCTCCAGCTCCAGGAAATAAATAGTATACGCGTACGTCAGGAAACGTCAATCATCTGAGCCATCTGTTAAGAACAGACGTATGAAAACTCTGGAGAACTGTAGCCTTCTCGGTATCGCCTGCAGGTTAGGCCTGAGAATCATAGCTCCCCGTTTCTTTTTAATATCTCTGATGTTGTCACTGCTAGCATATTTACTGACTGTGCTTTCTTTATGTTTTATTTTTTGGTTCGTGATGGACCACTGTCTGGCGTTTTATTTCGCCTAGGTTCATAAACGTGGCCTCTAGGGCCGCCTGGACGGGTGCGTGAAGACTGCACGATTAAGTCCATCTCCTCCTTCACAACCCTCCTTTATCACTCCTGACATTCAAATCAGCAGCCAGAATACAGAGGAGCTGCGACCGCCGACCGATCGGATCCGGCTTGTTTAAAGCCATGCCAGATTCCTGTGGTTGTCAGCTATTATCTTTTTAAAAACAGAAAGAGAGATGGGTTTTATGATTTCACTGCCGCTAAGGATTTTATTTCATTTTAGATATTTAATTGTAATTCATGGGAAAATGGACTCGATTTAACAAGTGTTTTTCTTTTACGCTCCGTCTACAGGGACTTAATGTTTAATGCATAAGCACACCGGCCTCATTTTCAATAGCTCTCTGAGTAAAGTGCTTACCTGTGTGAACTCTTCTAGCCTCAAAGGTTGCATGGTGCTCTGAGGGAATAGCGCTGTCATTAAGTACGCATAACTAAAGACCTTCATGCGAACGGGCGTGAAAGCAATTATGAAAACGATGATACTGTGAGGGATTTCATCACCTCGGGCTGAAGAACCTGTTGCCTCGCTGTACCTAAATGCCCCACTTAAGGTGTACACACCAACAGTGTTTTGCAAGCAGGAAACCACTGGAGGGATTTTATCTTCTGTGGGTCCTGATCGTGAAACATGAGAAGAATTAAATTCTGTGGACATTCTTTGTAAAGCACTAAATGTGACTCTTTGGGAAAGAATATTTACAGTGCTTGGTGGTTTGAGCAAACCTTAGTGACAGTTAGCAACAATTTAAACAGAGTTGAACTTGCAAATGCAAATTACCTTTATGCAAATGAGCAAAATGTCCACAAATTAATACCACAGTTGTTTTAAAATGCCTTCTACTCACCTGTTATAATAAATTGTAAGTCACATTTTACACGTATGCATTTAGCACATTATTCATTTAAAGCAATGTTCAAAAGAGGAGCCAACAATAGTCACAATACTATATAAGAAAATTAGATTATAGCTGGAGAAATGTAGAGTTTGTAACTTTTTGCAAGCTTTTTGTGTATAAATATTGGGTGTGTGTATATATATATATATATATATATTTTTTTTTTTTTTTCTTTATATATATATATATACATGGTTTTATGTCGGTTATTTCTATCTTTTGCGGTAGCATGTCAGTTGGAAATATTATCAGTCACAAACTGAGACTAAAAGAAATAAAATTACAAAAATGTAATCTAAAAATGAAAACTGAAATAGATTATTAAAAACTAATTTAAAGTAAATTAATCAAAATTTGTTTATATGTAATACATTTTCATGTTTCATGAATTATTGATAATGATTCCAGCATGATTGATGTGATTTCAACTGAAACAGAAAGACAGGGCAGGACATATTGAGCAGCCCCGCCCCCTAGCCAGTAACGTTTTGTTTATGTCTTCTCTAACCAGAGCCGTTGAGCTCAGTAAAACCACATTTGACAGCCACATTCTAATAGTTTACCCCCTGGTTTCAATATGAAACTCTTACAAAATAGTGATCATAATCTGTGCAGCTGTGTCATTTTCAAATATTTTAAAGGGTTAGTTCACCCAAAAATATTTACTCACCCTCATGCCGTTCCGAACCCATAAGACCTTCGTTCATCTTCAGAACACAAATTAAGATATTTTGGATGATCTCAGAGAGCTATCTGACCCTCCATAGACAGAAACACAACCGAAATGATTCCAGATCCAGAAACGTAGCAAAAAACCCTCCATGTGACATCAGTGTATCAACTTCACTTTTGTGATGCTATGAGAATACTTTTTTGTGGAAATAAAAGAATAATAACATAATTTACTCTTCTCCCGTGACTTATAGAAGAAAGTGTACGGTTACACATTAATATTCTCTAAAATGGTGAAAGTCATAGGAGAAGAGTGGTTGAGTATATGATGTTTTTTTTTTGTTTTCTTTGCACATAAAAGGTATTCTCCTATCGTAGCAAAAGTGAAGTTGATCCACTGATGTCACATGGACTGGTTTACCAGTGCTTTTACCACGTTTCTGGATCTGGAATCATTTCAGTTGTGTTTCTGTCCATGGAGGGTCAGATAGCTCTCTGAGATCATTAAAAATATCTTCATTTGTGTTCGGAAGATGAATGAAGGTCTAATAGGCTTGGAACAACGCAGGGGTGAGTAATTAATGACAGAATTACATTTTTTGTGAGAACTAACCCTTTAACTAACCTCGCTACTCCTTGTACAGACAATACTTACACTGTGAACAAGTGACCGTGTCTGTTTATAGTGAAGGGGGCGTGCGCTTCAGATTCTAGAGAGCATTTGATTGGCCTGAAGATTTGATGAGAAGCTAAAATAAAACATAAAAAAAAAAAATTGTTGTGACGAAAAAAAAAAAAAGATGGATCTGTTTTACAGTTTTGAACCCTTATATCTTCTAAATGTGAAACTTGTCACTGTTTTGGAGAACACTAGCTTATAGATAACTTTCATTTTGAATTCAGGGGGACTTTAAGAGTCAGTTGGTCATAATTTGTTTGGATTCTGTATTTTACTGTATGGGTCTGAGTCACTAAAACATTTTCAAATCAGTTTATTTGGGAGTTGAACTCTGCTAGTTTTTGTTCTCTAAAAAGATTCACATAAGGCGGCTGATGAAGAATCTGTATGTTTTTTGCTTTAGGTTCAGTAGCGGTGTAATGGTGGCGCTGATATAAATGCAAGGAACATTATGGTAATATTCAAATGTGATTTACGTAAGCACAGTTTTAGGGACAATTTACACAGACATTTGCTCCACTCATGTTTCATGAATGAGGCTTGATGTTACGCAGTTTTGCACTAAGCAAGTCTTAATTGCCTAATTATTGGTGAACAGCAGGTGTGCGTCTGCTCCACAGTTTCCCACAATGTCATGGAACACGAGTTGGAAAAACATCTTTGAAAAGCGTCCAACAGTGATTCATATTCTGTAAACACTGAATCTTTCAGTCTTCTTTGACCCGGCTCTATTCATCTGCTTTCAATGCAGTCGCTGGCCGCTTCTGAGCTCCCCTGTAGAAATCACCCTAAATATGATGAGGTGATCAGAGATGTGACCCACGAGTAATGATTCGTTTTCTTTTCAAAATCCTTCATTTTCAGAAATCCAAGCAAGCTCAGACGTTTTGGCCCATCTCCTCGAGAAGCAGAATAAACAGGGACAAACAAAGTGCTGCTCACTTCCAGATGTTTGTTGGAAATGGCTCTCCTCGCCGAGGCCTTTAAAAAGAACAACTTTGATTTTCCTCAAGTGTTATTTAATTTTTACTGCATTATAAAAGTGAACTGCTTTGGGGAAAAAACATGTTCCTAAATGAAGCAGCAATGTTGGATGTGGGTGATCTAATGAGTCATTTTCATTCTTTCTTGTGATCATTTCAGCACTTTTGGCTGCAGCTGTCTTGTTTTTAACTCTGAAGTTTCAGAGTAGTATGATGGATTTCTCTGGACATTATTTGGTTTGACCAACCTGATCTCACAAAATTCCACGTTAGTGTCACGGAATCGCCGAAAATTCTGTGATGGACTCACGGAAGAGATACCGTTGTACGTCAGTGACAGGCATCAGCCGTAATCCACTCACAGATTCATTTTATATAAATTTACACTTTCATTGTAACACCTACCCCCACCTTTACCCTGAACCTACCCACTTCTGAACAATATATAAAGCACACACAGACAATATAAGAGCAGTCAAAGGTATTTATTGCAAAAACTGATCATAAGCAGTTAAAAAAGCTTTAGAAACAAGTTCCCTCTGAAGAATTGGAATATCAATCCTTTTTAATAAATAACGAGGGTAGTTTTATCTGCCGGTTTATCTTGTGTTTTAGTAACGGATGGTAGGTTTAGGGGCAGGTGTTGGGTTACGTGCTCATAAATGTATAAATTAAGTAATATACATAAAACTGTTGTGACCGTTTACAGTGAATAAATCATCACACCCCAATACATATCCAATAATGACAATATCATTACCCAATATCTGAATCCTGTTATCCATGCGTGGATCACGGCTGATGCCTGTCACTGACTTACATTGTAATATTTTCCGTGAGCCCATCACAGAATTTTCGACGATTCCGTGGTACTAACAAAGAATTATGAGTTAAGAGTACGTGGTCATGTTCATATTTCATACTTCTTAATTAATTTAAATAAAGTATCTTAATTAAACTGATAACATTTTAAATATAAATATAAAGTTAAATATAAAGATAAAAGTTTCTCCTTAATGAAGAAATGTAAATGCAGATATACTGTAAATAATAGTAGCAATAATAATAATAATTGCAAGTCTTTCTTATAACATTTGAAAATTTTGAAATTAAAACAGCCATAAATATTAGGATTGTCTTTTAATAGTTATAACGTTAAACTAAATTGCCATTACTTTTGTTCAATACACTGTCAAAATTATTTTAAAAATTAATTGTAAATAAAGATTACTGAAATATGTTTTGCAAGAAAATGCTTTTTCATTCTTTCTACTTGAGAATTTAGAACTATTTGCTTAATTTAGTTATTTTAATTTAATGAAATGCATGCATACGCTTTGTAAATATACGTTATATAAGTTAATAATAAAAAGAAAATATAATAAATAAAATGTTTAAGCAAATTCAGTGAAATATTACAGTAATAAAATTGCAAATTTCTAATTTTCCTTTAAGTAAGTATTTTTATTTAGTAACAACAACAGTGGTGATGAGGATGATGATATGATCATAATAATAATGACCAAAATTGCACTTTTTTTAACATTTGAAAATTATAAAATGAAGACAGCCATAACTATTAGTATTGTATATTAGGTTGCTGAAATATGTTTTGCAATAAAAAGCTTTTTCAGTCTTGCTACTTGCAAATTTATGATAAATAATAAGGTTTAGCAAATTCTTATGGTTTATAGTACACTTTTTTTTTTTTACTGTACTTGATTTTTTACAGTGAAATATTACAGTGGTAATATTGCTTTGTTTAACTTTGTATCTTTATTTAGTAACAACAGCAATAATTATTATTATGGTTTTTAACATTTTATCTGGAAAATAAAATCACAAATCGATTCCCCCTCCTCTCCAAATCGTGTTGCTCTGCTTGCTGGCTTTCAATTTCTAACTTTGTTAAATAAAAACCATCTGAGAAAAAACCCCAGCTAAGATGTCAGAAATGTGTCAGAAGATGTCAAAGCTAAGACGTGTCAGTTGTGTAGTCATACACCAGTTTTAATAGTCCTCCAGAAGACCCGAGATGAGGAAATTCAGTCGTTTGTGCCTTTTGATGAAAAGCTTCAATCAGAAACTTGTTTAACCCGAGAGGTCAGATCAGTCTCAAATGTGCATTTAGAGCCGCCGAGCTTGACTTTAAGACCCAAATCAATGGTTCACAAGAAAACTGAGGTCAAAGAATCTCAGAGGTACGTATTAGATTCTGTAGGAAGTGTGTGCTTTTCAAAAAAATACTTTTTATTTGCCATCGCCTGTAACCCAGGAGAACCCGGTTCTCACAGAGAGTCTAATTCATCATTTAGCTAGAGAGCTCATTTTCACAGTTGCTTTTTTAAATTATTTTTGGCAGCAGGCAAACAGAAATTTGTCTCTTGATTATAACAACTGCTCCCTCGTGGATTATGATGGATTATGGAAACGTACACAAGAATTAGAATTAGCTTCTCGGTGATTGACTGTGAGCTTTAAACTTCTCCAGTCGCGTCACATTAGTCAGGATGACCACGCACACAGGGAATATCTCACAGTGTTCAAATTCATTCCGCCATTTATCACCACAGACTCATTTTCGACTTGAGAAAATACATTCTTTCTGAGCGTCTCATCCTGTTTTGTTTGCGATGTTGTCATCCTTCGCAACAGTTGGCGAGTTTGTAGTGATGAAAAGCTAGATGTGTGTGTTGGAAAACTTTACCCAAACTTTTTATTAGACCTCTAAATGCGAAACGAATGCCGTTGGATGCATTTCTGAAGCTTTAAGTACGAGCAGAACAATCAAATGTAATTTAGTTTTTATTGGGTACTGAATCTGGTCTGGATCTGGCAGGTGTATTGGCAGCTGATAATGCCGGATTCGGCCTGTTGGTTTCTAATGGATGTTTGGATTGAACATGCAAAAGCAGCGCAGGACTGTGACCTTGACATTTCACAAACTCAAGTGTCTTTTCTTTTTCTGAAGATAATTGCCGTATGGCTGTTGGGACTTTACAAATTAAATTTGAGATGGTTTCTGCCAAAGAAGTAGAAAACATTGATGCAGTACTTTCGTAAGATTTGCATTACAATGTGTTTAAACTAATGTACGTTCTTACATATACATACCACATAAAGTAATTGTACTGTTATGATCAAACAAAAACGGCATGTTATTAAATTAACATTAATGCATGTTTAATATATTGCATTTTTTCTGCCTAAAGGATTAACTAATACGAAAGAGTTCAACCTTACTGTAAAGTGTTACACAATATATGCTCAGTGAAATAGTGAAATAGGTTTAGAATTCAAAATAACTGCTGTATAAAATTGCAATTACGGATTAATATGGATTAACCCCTTAACTGTCACCCCCATTTTCGGGGAAACACGTGAAAAAGTACTATACAAGCTTAAATAGATGTAATTCATGAACGCCTTGGAATATAAACATAAGGTTGGTCTCTTTTGAAAGAAGAAATTTAGAAGATTATTGCTACATTGGAATAATTAAAAAATATTTTTTTGTCTAAAAGTTATTGAAGTTTAAGTTTATTGTTATGAAAATGTACAAAAATATTAGTGTTATTATTATAAATGCATATTTTTTAATAACATGTGTTTTAGGCTAAAAATGATGAAATCTGAAATCCATATGTCTAATCAAGTTTTGTTTCAAATTTCATCTTGATATCTTAAAAAATGAGGTTTCTGTGACACTTTTTCCAGCTACACCACAACGGCCACTAGGAGTCACCAAAGCTCCTTTAGTGACCCCTAAAGATCATAGTTACTTGAGCTGACATCTGACACCATAAACTGAGACTATACTTTGTAAAAACTTTTTCTTTACTTTTCAACAAAATATTCACATATGTTTACAATTTCTATTCATATGACATCAACAGGAAACATAAATAAACAACAACAACAACAAATAAAGTATTACAAAACTCAATCTCTAACTATTTACAACTTTTCAACTGTTTCCAAACTTTTTACAACTTTTTTGCAACTTTTCACAACCTCTCACAACCCCTCACAAATTCCGCTCATCATGCCAGGGGTTGAAACAGTCTCTTGTTGCCTGGAAACACAGGTATGCATTGCATGCCTGGCAGATTACAAGTGTTTTCTGGTGGCACACTCTGCATCTTTTCCTCAAATCATCTGTGACTCCAGAGATATATTTTGGCCTGTGGGGTGCATTGCCTGAGGGTCCGCCTGTGATGTGAGATGCAGCAGTAGGAGCAGAAGGAGGCGGGGGGGCAGAAATAGCAGGGTCCTTCCAATCAGCAAGCTCCAGAACCAGGGCTTCACGGAACTCGCGCTGTGTCTTTGGTTTTTGGTTCCGTGCAAGAGCCATCCGCTGATGGAGGATAAATGCATTCACCACAGCGATGTCAATGAAGTGGTAAAATAGGGCACGGTACCACTTCCTGGTCTTTCGGAGAATGGTGTAGTAGCCGATGAGGGCATCAGAAAGATCAACTCCTCCCATATTCCTGTTTGGATAATAATAGGACATATTTCAAACATAACCATGTAAATAAAACAAACAATTATTTTATACAATATCACAGAATAAATTCAACTCACTTGTTGTAGTCAGCAACTGCAGCAGGTATAGGAACAGTCAGCTCTGTCCATTCTCCACTTCTTGTCCTTGTCCTCCTCTGTACTGTCTGGTCTCCATTTGCTGAATGGAACGAGGAGCACATGAGCACCTCCCTGGTGTCCTTCCATTCAACAAAGAGTAGCTTCTCATTGCGGATCCATCTCATACTCCCACGGGGAGCATTTCTGGGTAGTCTGTTGTCTGAGGCTTGTGGGAAGCCCACCCGGTTGCCTCGAATTGTCCCACAGGCCCAGATGCCCTTCTGGAGGAGGTCCCTGAACAGTGATGGGCTGGTGTAGAAATTGTCCACATACAGCTTGTAGCCTGTTCCTAAGACTTTCTCATCCACCAGCGCCATCACTGATTCGTAGCTGAGTCCTTTTGTTTGTTCTGCTGTTGCCACAGAGGATTTGCCTTGGTAGATAAAAAAATCCCATGTGTAGCCATGTGTGGAATCGGCTAAAACAAAAAGTTTGTACCCCCATTTTGTTGGCTTCGCTTTCATATACTGTTTTAGCCCCGTCCTTGCTTTTGATGCCACCATCCGTTCGTCTACAGCAATGTTCTGATGAGGGTGGAAAAAAGTCTTGCAGGCATCACGGATCTGCTGATAGACCGGCTTCAGTTTAGCAAGGCGATCATATGCCGGGGTTCCTTTTTTTTTCAAGTTCTCAGCATCCTTTTTTGGATCACTGAGATGCAATGCCGATGAGATGGCATGAAATTTCCTGCCTGACATCACGCTTGCTGGAAAGCCTATTTTATATAGCCTAGACCCGTTCCAGTAATCTGAGAGAGCAGGAACTTTCACCAGACCCATGTAAATTATTACTGAAAGGTATGAGTATAAATCCTTTATGGACATGTCCTGCCATGGTTTCCTTACAGCATCTTGCTTTTCGGCTGCATAAGCATTCGAATTACGAATTATCGTCTGGCGTACTGAGGGTGAAAAATACAGCTCAAAGAGTTCTAGAGCACTGTATGACTCCGTAGATATCAGCTGTGGCCCTGGAGTTCTAGCTGGTCGAAACACTGTCACAGGTGGTGGGATGTCCAGTTCATCTGAGCTGTGCCATCTTGCCGACATGCCAGAAGAAACAGCAGATCGTGCTTGTCTCCCTCTCCCTCTTCCTCTTCCTCTCCCATTTTCTCTCCCTGTTACTCTACTTCCCCCTCTCTCTGTCCCTCTTCCTCTTCCTCTGCTTTGCCTTGTAACTCTTCTTCTCCCTCTCTCTTCATCTCTGAAACCACTAAAAAAAGTAGTAGATGATGCCGGTGCTGAAGAAGTTGATGGTTGAACTCTGTTCTCATCCTCATCATCTGAATATCTATTCCAACAGAAAAGTATGAAATGAACTAAGAAGTATAATACAAAACTAATATACAATGTAGTACAACCATAATATAGAATAAAATTTGTTTTTTTACACACAAAAATAAGATACAAGCTGAATTTAGCATAAAACAATACATGTAATGCATAATTCAATGTATCAAATCAAAAGTACATAATCATCATGTAATTGCAGCACAATTGCACACCACTAAAATTAGAAAAGGTTTTATAAAAGAAAGAAATATGCAGAAACTCACCGATCTAAGGATGAATCAGAAAATTCTTCAGTCAGAATGTCTGGCTGGTCTGGCTCATCATCGCTTGATGGATGATTTTGTTCATCATCGTCACTTTTGCAAAGTTCCTCAACACCCTCTAAACATGTAGAATGCCCTTTAGGAGCTGAAGGAGCCATAGTGACAGGTCTGGCTGCCCTGTTTGGCTACTGAGACTGTCTTGCCTTGCTGTTTTTGGACATAACCAACTTTTTGTGATGTCCAAAAAAATTATGAATGTGAAATTATGAATTATGAATATTATTATTATTTTTTTTTTATTTTTTTTTTTTACTAGACATATACTAGAATTGATGTCTTATGAACCTGTAGAGTGAAAAAAAGTGTTTGAATGATTGAAAGTGTGTGTTTTGACTTTTCGTGGAAAAGGTTACAACTGCTGTTAAAGTGTTTTTTTTTTTTTTTTTTGGATATGCACTCTTGTCATAAATTTCTCTATAACTGTCATTGCTATCATAAAACAATGGTCAAATAGTCAATGGTCAAAAGTCTTAGACCTTTCCAACGACATATAATTTGTCATGATTACATTACGTTTTAATTTTAATATAGTGAAATAAATGTAGGTGTCCCGTATACGGGATGGTGACAGTTAATTAAACGCTCATAAAAAATATTTCTTTATAGGTTAGCTAATTCTTTCAAATTATATATATTCAGAGTGACCTTGACTAATACTGTACTAAATGTTCAAGACATTTTACTGTATAGTTTTGCAGAAACTAACAGCAAAATCACATCAAACAGCAAATGGGTCCTAGCACTTTTAGTATTTTTTTATATTTAAATGCTCATAAAAAATATTCCTTTATAGGTCAGCTCATTCGATCAATTGTTCTGTATTTAGGGTGACCCTGACTATCACTGTACTTATTGGCAAGACATTTTACTGTATAGTTTTGAAAAAAACTAACAGCAAAATCACACAAACAGCACATACGTCCTAACACTGATTATATCTGTATATTTAAACACTCATAAAAAATATTCCTTTATAGGTTAGCTAATTCTTTCAATTGATATATATTCAGAGTGACCTTGACTAATACTGTACTTATGTTCAAGACATTTTACTGTATAGTTTTGCAGAAAACTAACAGCAAAATCACATCAAACAGCAAATGGGTTCTAGCACTTTTATTATTTCTGACTATTCAAATACTCATAAATACATATACCTTTATAGGTTAGCTCATTCTTCAATTGTTCCGTATTTAGGGTGACCCTGAATTTCACTGTGCAGTACTTACTTTCAGTGCATTTTACTGTATAGTTTCGGAGAAAACTAACAGCAAAATCACATCGAACAGCAAATGGTTCTTTTCACTATTATTATTCCTGACTATTCAAATACTCATAAAAAATATTCATTTATAGGTTAGCTCATTCTTTCCATTGATATATATTCGGAATGAAGTTGACTAATTCTGTACTTATTTTCAGTGCATTTTACTGTATAGTTTTGGAGAAAACTAACAGCAAAATCACATCAAACAGCAAATTGGTCCTAGCACTTTTATTATTTTTGTATATTCAAATGCTCATAAAAAATATTCCTTTATAGGTTAGCTCATTCTTTCAATTGATAAATATTCCGAGTGACCTTGACTAATACTGTACTTATTTTCAAGCCATTTTACTGTATAGTTTTGGAAAAAACTAACAGCAAAATCACATCAAACAGCAAATAGGTCCTATCACTATTATTATTCCTGAATATTCAAATACTCATAAAAAATATTCCTTTATAAGTTAGCTCATTCTTTCAATTGTTCTTTATTCAGGGTGACCCTGAATATTACTGTACTTATTTTCAGTGCATTTTACTGTATAGTTTTGGAGAAAACTAACAGCAAAATCACATCAAACAGCAAATGGGTCCTTTCACTGTTATTATTCCTGACTATTCAAATGCTCATAAAAAACATATACCTTTATAGGTTAGCTCATTCTTTCAATTGTTCTGTATTCAGAGTGACCCTGGCTAATACTGTACTTATTTTCAAGACATTTTACTGTACAGTTTTGGAGAAAACTAACAGCAAAATCACATCAAACAGCAAATGGTTCCTAGCAATTTTATTATTTCTGACTGTTCAAATACTCATAAAAAATATTCCTTTATAGGTTAGCTCATTCTTTCAGTTGTTCTGTATTTAGGGTGACCCTGAATATCACTGTACAGTACTTAGTTTCAGTGCATTTTACTGTATAGTTTTGGAGAAAACTACCTGCAAAATCACATCGAACAGCAAATGGTTCCTAACACTTTTATTATTTCTGACTTTTCAAATACTCATAAAAACATATACCTTTATAGGTTAACTCATTCTTTCAATTGTTCTGTATTCAGATTGACCCTGAATTTAACTTTACTTATTTTCAGTGCATTTTACTGGAGAAAACTAACAGCAAAATAACATCAAACAGCAAATGGGACCTAGCACTTTTATTATTTCTGACTAATCAAATACTCATAACAAATATTCCTTTCTAGGTTAGCTCATTCTTTCAATTGATATATATTCAGAGTGACCCTGGCTAATACTGTAGTTATTTTCTAGACATTTTACTGTATAGTTTTGGAGAAAACTAACAGCAAAATCAAATCAAACAACAAATGGGTCTTAGCACTTTTATTATTTCTGACTGTTCAAATACTCATAAAAAAATGTTCCTTTATAGGTTAGCTCATTCTTTCAATTGTTCTGTATTCAGAGTGACCCTGAATATCACTGTACTTATTTTCAG